>ML781278.1:924031-935270 GCA_009831015.1 Picea engelmannii | reverse complement strand
TTTTTGCGATCTACGCTTTAAGCCATAGTGTTGTTTTCGTTCTCTTGGTTTTGTACTTGTTGTCATTTTCCCTTTATTGCTGCTTTAGTTTGCAATTAAATAAAAAAAAAAAAAAATTGTTTTTTCATTTTCTTATTGGTTTGAAGATTGTGTTGTTGCATCAGTAGCTAAGAAGGAGTCTTTTTGCATAAGTTTTTGCAGTGCATTTAGAGTATAAGTAGCTCGCAGATCTGAGCGAAAGTCCTTTATATTTACTGCATGAAATCTTAGTAAATTTGAAAAAGAAAAAAAAGTCTTTCTCGTTGAAAAGTTGTTGGTTTTGGATTGTTTGTAAAAGTTTTTGTTTCCAAGCTTTTATTGTTCATTTTGCTTTGAGTCTTTTTACACACCATCAGTTTCACTTTCATACCTTGTGACTTAAAAAGCCCATTAAAAGCAACGCTAATTAAAATCAAGTAGACTTTTTGTTTATAGGGTGCATACACTAGCTCAGGACTAGAGCCTTGGAATAGGTTGGAGAGTAAATTCTCCAAGGCCACCCAAACTAAACATTGGAGTCTGTCAATAGGGAGTGTAGAAGTCCAGTTACGGAAAGTTATCCAGGACCCCCCTCTAACACAGGGGCTAAACACGAAGTCGCGTAAGGAAAGGTAGCGGAGATAACCCCTCCAAAGCTGGACCGAGCGTTGTGGAGAACACATATCGAGGATTTGTTAAGGGATTCCGTCGTTTGCATTTGCCACGGAGCTTCGTGGGTCTCGAATCCGTTTGAGGTCCTCAGTCGTCTTCCGGACCATTTGCTCTCGATACCCTTGACAGATTTCGGGCTTGATACCCTGCTCATTGTGGTCTGCCCGACTATCGACTGTACCCGCCTGGTGACTGTTCACGTGCTGGCAAACTAGTTGTCAATCTTTTCTAGGGACATACACGGGTGACTGCGGGGGTATACCGCGGTACCTAGGACAGACATCGGGCCACGTTTTGCAGAGTATACCCGGAGGGTGCTTCCGTATTCGAGTTGCACTTGCACCGGTAAGTTGCTCTAGTGTTGGTTGTTGTAACTGTTCTTCCAACTAGTTTAGTGCTTGTTTGATTTATCTTCTAGGGGCTTTCTTTTAGCAAGTGTTACTGTTTGTTCGTGTAGAATACCTTAGCGTGTCGTGAATCTTCTCACACAGTGGAGGATTCAGAGCTTCGCTGGTCACGAAGGCTTTTGGGCCTACCGTCGGTTATACTGGAGCCACCCCCGCCACCTTTGAGGCGGAAGCTAAACCAACAAGTGTCTTTCGAAGCAACTGGGGCTTTTGAGCCTAAACAACTCCCAGAGGAATCAACCGCCAATCTCGGACTGGTTGAAACCTCAAACACTGATACTTGGTCGGACATTATTGTGCCAATTCAATTTTACGAACGCTTGTCAGTACCTAACCCAGTGATGGAACCAAACTCTGTTACTTCAACTGGGAATTCTTCCATTCCCATCACTGTTGCTAACACAGGAGAAGCTTCTCCTAACTTGCCTTTGTCGACGATCCGGGCCACCATGGTCTCGACCGCAACTACGTCGCACAGTGGACCGACCCCATCTATCGCGACGGCCACACCTCCTTACATACCTAGTGCGACAGGCCCTCCGTTTTCATACGGTATGCCTAGTTCAGATACTAGTCCTGCACTCACTTCCTCCACTTTCCAGACTTTGGGTCTGGGGGCAGGGAGCTCTAAAGCTCCTCTGCAAGGTCAACTTGGGGGCATTCATGTCCCTTTCAATGCTTTTCCTTACGCTGGAGGTCATATTCCTCCTTCGTCCCCTTCGCTTGGTTGATCGCATCAGCAGTCCGCCGGGCAGCCTACACACACGAGTCCATTTGGAGTCAGGAGTCACGGAACACCTGCGCAAACTCAGCCGGTAGGTTCGTCACCGTTTGTTTGGAACGGGACGTTTGGTAATAACACTTTCGCATCCACTGCTTTCCCATCTGGGGGCACACCCATTTTTGGACAGTCTACGCCGGCACAGGGTACTATTCCTACGCTGGGGGCACATATACCAGGACCTTGGAACTCAGGACAAGGATCCGTTCCTTCCTCTGGAATGTCGTTCTGGGGCAATTCTTTCCACAGTCAATGGAACCCCGGACAGACTACTATGCCTCTCCCAACAGGACTGGCATGGGGTAATCCTTCCCAAAGTTCGTCAAACACGATGAACGCCCAACATCCTATGTCCTTTATGGGGAATCAGCCAATGATGTCTCCGCAGATGCAAAACCCTTACGCTGGTCAGGGTCATGGTTTCTACCAGAATCCGGGCCAGCAGCCAAACTTTTCCTGGCAACCTGGTGCCAGTCAAACTCCAAGACCCTTTTATCCCAACTATCAGCAACAACCTAAACTACCTTTCTTGGCGACGTTACACTTGCCAGATTTAACACGGTTGTTGAATGATCCTATCTGTCACGATCCGCGTTGGCCTCCTATGCCAATGAAGTTGCCTTCGGACATTCCAAAGTTCAAGGCTAAGCCTAACGAAGATCCAGGTGATCACGTGACTACATTCCACTTATGGTGTTCATCTAACTCACTGAAAGATGACTCCGTCCAGTTGCGATTGTTTCAACGCACTCTTATTGGGAGTAACGCGAAATGGTACATAGAGCATGACCGCTCACGATATTCTTCTTTTGGCGAACTGGCGATGGCTTTCCTTAACCATTTCCAGTTACCTGTGAGATATGACGTCGGCACAGAGCTGCTAGCCAATTTCGAGCAGACGACAGCGAACCATATCTCGGATCATATTCGAGAGTGGCGACGCCGAAAGAGTCTTATCAAGGTACACGTCCCACCAGCATTCCTGCTTGAGTGGTTCCTTGAGTCTTTAATTCCGCAGTTATCCAAAGACGTCGCAACTTCAGGGGTTTTCTCCGAGGAAGATGCCATCATGAGAGCTCAACAGTTTGAGCTTGTCTATTCTCAGTCTGGTTTACTGTACAACATCCTGCCGGATCCACCACGGAAAATACTGGATAAAACCAGACAGAGAGCCGGACCAAATGCCGATGGTATCGTTGGTTCGGCACAAACTAAGCCCACTGAGCAATTGACAAAACAATTGCAACAGTTATCTATACAACACTCAGCGGCCTGCCAGGCTCCTGCGTTGACTGCCCCTCCTACTCAAACGTCGGAAGTACACTCCGTACAGACGACTAACCCAAAGGCCAACCAGCAGCCTGAAGGGAAGAAAAAACAACGTAAAAAGAGTAAGGGGGATAAAAAACCAACTGATAATGATAGCGAGGGTACCACGGAAAAGAGGAAGGCGAGGTATCCATGCAACTTATGTGCGGAAGACCACCCGACCCATCTATGCCCTCGGCTTGCGGAGGCCCAGAAGTTTGTCACACAGCAACAGCAAGCCGTGTTGACTAATCCCTTTCAGCATGGGGAAAATTTAACTCAAGCCTCTGCAAGTGCCAAAGGGGGCAGCCTAGAAAACTACCCTCCCCCAAACAATGCCTCTTCCGCGAACGTATATATGGTAAAAAGTGATGCTTTCATAACGACTAGAGCGCACGAATATAGCAAACCAAACGCCCCTGAGAAAGGCAAAGAAGCCAAGATCCCATCTCTTCCTCTACAGATCGAGAAGACGTTGGGTGAAACAATGACACGCATTCCAAAAGGTGCGTTCAAGCGCGCTTTTCACAATCCAAACGCAAGGGCCGCCCAAAACTACTCTGTGGTGGAAGATTTATCACAAACCCCTTGTGCTATGTCCGCTTTGGAGGTCCTCCAAAGTTGCCCTGCCCAGAGGAAAGCCTTGTTGACTGCTTTAGGCTCTACCGAGACTTGTGACTCGGGTACCATCATGTTAGATACGACTGACTTGAAACCTCGTTTCCCTTACCACGTCGTGTTCCAGATAGTAGTGGCTCATCCCACGAAAGCTTTTACACGGAATATCTTCCGCACGGTGGTAGACGAGGGCGCTTCGACTTGCGTTATGTCGTTAGCATGCTGGAAAACCATTGGTCAACCTGAGTTGTCTCCATCACCTACTCTCCTCACTGCGTTCGATGGTCGTTCTTTCCGACCGCATGGCATCATTCCTTCTTTCCCTGTGCAGTTAGGGGGAAAGACCATGCGCGTCGAAGTAGAGGTAGTTGATGCCCCCATCGACTACAATCTATTGTTAGGTCGTAGTTGGACTTATGCAATGCAAGCGGTGGTCGCTACAATCTTCCGAGTCTTATTATTTCCACATGAAGGCCGGATAATGACCATTGATCAGTTATCCTTCTCTCGACCTGACCCAGCTTTGGGGGCATCCACGGTTCCCATGGTTGATAATCCTCAAGCCGGTGTCGTCAACATCGGAGTTGGTTTGTGCCCATCTTTGATGGGTACTTTCGATTATCCACCTCCTCATGGCGATGTCAAGTTTATATCGACTCACCACAAGGCTGAGATCTTTCATGTTTCGTCGTTTCGCACGACTTACTTTCAGGATCCGTGGACTCTTCCTTCCCCATCAACCGCGATGGATGAGACAGGGCACGCTGGCATGGCCACGCCCTTGTCGGCCGCTGAAGTTGCGTACTCTTTGGTCCAGCAAGCTTCAGCTACTCCTGATCCCATTCCCACACAAGAGTTGAATCCACTCCTCGAGCCTATCTGGGCTCAGGATTCTCTTACCGATATCGATTTGTTAGATTTAGTCTTGCCTTTTGATGAAGCTATAATCGAGGCAATGACTGGTCCGGACAAACACTGGGAAGATCTTCATCACAGATCATATTTCCTCCCAGAGTTACACCGAATTGAGGCAGGAGAATTCACTATCACCATGACGGGAGATCAGCCTTGTCCCATTAACCTCTTAGCTACACAGGATATTTATTCCAAGGGAAATATGGCGACTATCGCTGTCACGATACCTATCAATATCTCCCGAACCCCTGGCGTTGTGGAGAATGTCTTCGTCGGAGCAGATTGCTCCCCCGAAGAGATTCAGAATTACACGAATCTTTTCAAACAATTCCGCGACGTTTTTGCCTGGTCATATGAAGAAATGCCAGGCATCGATCCGAAAATAGTTGAACACGAAATCACAACGTATCCTGATGCTAAGCCTGTTCGACAGAAACTTCGTCCAGTTAATCCTAGGAAAGCAGCAGCCATCAAAGCTGAGGTTGAGAAATTGCTTAAGGCAGGGTTCATATACCCTATTCACTTGACTCAATGGGTGTCAAACCCCGTGCCGATCGATAAAAAACAAAGCACGATTCGCGTCTGTACCGATTTCCGTGATTTGAACAAGGCATGTCCAAAAGATAATTATCCAACCCCCTTCATCGACCATATCATTGATGAATGCGTCGGTTGTGAAGCCTTTTCTTTCATGGATGGTTTCTCAGGCTATAATCAGATCCAAATCAAACCTGAAGACCAACACAAAACGGCATTCATTTGTCCGTGGGGTACATTCGCCTATCGAAAAATGTCTTTTGGTCTCAAGAATGCTGGAGCCACTTTCCAGCGGGCCATGTCTTTTGCGTTTCACGACCTCAAACATATAGTTGAGGCCTATCTAGATGATTTAGCATCACGCTCTCGCAAGCGAAAAGATCATCCTACACACCTCAGACTCATCTTCGAACGCTGCCGCTACTTCCGGATTCGTTTGAATCCCAACAAGTGCAGTTTTTGCGTCACATCAGGACGTCTGTTATAGGTTTCATCGTTTCAACAACGGGGATCATGGTCGATCTTCTCAAGGTGGAGGCAATAATCCAGTTGCCCCCCCCGCGCACAATTTTACAACTTCAAAGTCTTCAAGGCAAGGCAAACTTCTTACGACGCTTCATCGCCAACTATGACGAAATTACCAAGGGCTTCATGCGTTTACTGAAGAAAGACGTTCCTTTTCTCTGGGACGAAGCCGCGCAGCGCTCTTTCGACGCATTGAAACACGCCCTTACAACCGCACCTCTGCTTCGGCCACCAAATTATAACAAGGATTTCCTCTTATATCTGGTTGCCGCAGAGTCAACCATAGGCATGGTTTTAGTTCAGGAAGATGATTCGTTTTCTGAATACGTGATCTATTACCTGAGTTGAGGCCTCGTAGGACCGGAACTTAATTATACCCATCTCGAAAAGCTTGCGTTCGCGGCAATTCATACAGTTCAACGGTTCCGTCACTATGTTTTGTTTCGCAAGACCACCGTCGTAGCTGTCGTGAATCCATTCCAGTACATGTTGACACGACGAGTTTTCGGCGGCAAAATCAGTAGATGGATGGTAATCCTCCAAGAATTCGACTTAGACTTCGTTTCAGCCAAGTCCAAAAAGTCGTTGGTCTTCGCAGAACTTATCTCGGAACTTCCGGTAGAGTCAGGTGACGTTGTGCCTGAGGAATCGCCTATCCGGGGGGATATGTTTTTGGTTGAATCTTCAGACCTCTGGTATGGAGATATACTGATCTATCTCTAGACTTTGAAGTGTCCTACCTCTGCTACTCGTGATGAGCGTCGGCGGATACGCCATCAGGCCAAGAACTATTTCATACTCAATGATACGTTGTATCGGAGAGGTGTATACTGTATCTTGCGTCGATGTCTCACTCATGAGGAGGCCGTCATAGTGCTCAACGATTGTCATACAGGAGCTTGTGGCGGTCACTTATCCCGGTTGGCAACAGCGCAAAAAATCTTACGAGAAGGTTACTTCTGGCCCACGCTTATCAAAGACTGTATTGAGTCGGTCAAGAAGTGCCATCCATGCCAAATCTTCTCACGGAAGATGAGGGCACATCCAGCTCCTATGTTTCTTGTTATCACCGTCGGTCCTTTCACTAAGTGGGGGATTGATTACACTACTTGCAACCCCCCGTCAACCAGGGGGCATCGCTATATCATTGTCGCTGTCGACTACTTCACTAAGTGGGTCGAAGCTATGCCGACGTTCAAAGACGATGGAGAGACTGCAGATCTCTTCTTATTTAACCAGATTATAGCACGGTTCGGCGTCCCGAGAGAGATTGTCACTGACCATGGCAGTCACTTTCATAATCAAATGATGACCGAGTTAACGTCAAAGCTTGGGTTACGGCAAGAACATTCCTCACCTTACTATCCCCAAGCCAATGGGCAGGTGGAAGCTGTTAACAAAACTCTTAAGACAATGCTTACCGAACATCAGTTAAGACTGCAACCGGTTTCTTCCCTTTCCAACTCGTTTACGGGCTAGAGGCAGTCTTGCCCATCGAATGTCAAATTCCATCTCTGAAATTGACAGTACAGTTATTGCCAGACACTTCTCCACTTGAAGAACGGTTAGTACACCTAGAGCAGCTTGATGAACAGCGTCGTGATGCGGCACTGGCCAACGAGGCTCATAAACATAAGGTTAAGTGTCAATATGATAGGTCCGTTCGTCCTCCGGTTTTCTCTGAGGGCGACCTTGTCCTGGTTTATGACCAAGATAAGGACCCCCTGGGGGTAGAAAAGTTCAAACCCATGTGGTTCGGACCCTTCATTGTTAAGGAGGTTTTAAAGAATGACGCTTATCGTTTGGTCGATTTTTAAGGGAATGCTTTGGCGGAGCCTAGGAACGAGCTCTACCTCAAGAAGTATTACTCATAGCATGGTCACTGTGGGTAACTTTTTGTAACATATGTATAGTCTTTGTGCTATTACTTTCTTTCGTTTCTTTTGAAAAACTTGTCATGGACGTGTCATTAATGTTATCTTTCGTCACTATGGCAGATGTCAAGTGAGTCCGAGGTGTTCATTGGGTATGCAGACGGTGCTAGTCGACACACGCGGAGGCTTGCCTCCGCAGCTTGGGTAATCTTTACACCACAGGGTCAGTTGTTATCTTCCGAAGGGATATGCTTAGGTGACACCACAAACAATGTTGTTGAGTATAACGCAGTTATTGATTTGCTTCGTGACGCTTTGTCATTGGGTATCTCTCGTCTCCGGGTCTATCTAGACGCTCAACTGGTTGTGTCGCAACTAAACAGAATATACCGTGTTAACGATCCTACTTTACACCGACGATTCCTTAGGGTACGTCTCTTGGAATGCAACTTTGATTATATTACATATTTTCATGTTCCTTGGAGTCTAAATCAAATCACAGATACTCTAGCTAATCACATTTTAGATTGGCATCTTGCTCACACATAAAAAAATCATGATCATACACATGTAAATACATTTTTTGCACCCATAATCCATAAAGACATAGAAAAGAAATAAAAAACTATATATAAATATCCGAAAATCCTCAGAGTACATAGATGGGCGCAAGCGCCTCAAAAAGTGGGAACCATAATGAGTCACCGGGGCTTATGCCCTCAAAAAATATATACAATAAAGTGTTCATGGCACATAAAAAGTTTACAAGGTTGTTCAGGGCCTATGGGCCCTGTTATACTCATGTACGGCCCGACCCAAACGCCTAAACAATCGGACCCATGTCTGAGGTAACCCCACCATATGAGTCTGCATGGAGGGCGGTAAATCCTCTATCTCTATCATGGGAACTGTGCGAGTGAGCTCAGTGAAGTTCCGCTCAACCCCCCTGAGAGCCCTCTCAGCCTCTCCTGCTGGGAGGTTCCCTGCTACTGCTGCTCCCCTGGCGACGGCAGTTGCGGCCTCCGACCGTGGGCGACACCTGTTCCGTGCAAAATCGGCAGGTCGTACGGGTCCCACATCTGCACGCAACACAATGTTCACCCATCAAAAACTCTGTTTTCCAAAAACATGATATATATATCAAAAAGACATAAAAATTACATATGCAAATAAAAAAACTGTACAGGAGGAGACTTACCCATCTCCCCTCGCTCCTCACCAGGAGGCACTAGTATCGCTGGATCTCTGGAAAAGTCGATCCCCGCGTATGGGTAGTCCTCGATAGCGGGGATCTGTCGTGACAACCAAGCAAAAAAGTCGTCGTTGAAGGCCTCTACGGTGTTTCCACCACCCTGTCGCAGCACTAATGCAACCCATCTACACACTGCGGGGAAAGTCACGAGATGTCCTCGTACTGTCAGCCGAGGACTAAAGCATGGAACTCTCTCAAAGAAAAATGAACACAGGATGGTCCCGAACCCGAAATTCCTGTGTGTCCGTTGTTGGCAATCAGTCAATTGCCTCTTCATGCTCTCTAACAGTGTGGTACTCCAATCGAAAATTTGTGCATTCATGCACTGAATTGCACAGTTCATATGTGCGCGCGAAGCCTGATGCACGGCTGCAGAGCCGGTAATCCGCCCAATGAGCGATAAAATAGTCTGCAGGGTGAGGCTGGTGATCCTACCAACGGGCACCGAAGACGGTCTCGGATCGGTCCCAGCCTCGCAATACTCTGCTATCAATTCCGAGACTTTGCTCGGCCCCGCAGGAAACGTCTGAAAGTTAACGGGTGCTCCTCTTCTCGAGAGGCCCGTCAAAAAATAGATATCCTTGGTGGTGGGCACCAAGGATTGCCCCTCTATCATAAATGTCTCTGTATCTGGGTGCCAATAGTCAACCAAGGCATTCAGTAGCCTGGGTTGAGCACGCATGAATGGACACAAGAAAAACTTCAGCAAGCCACACTGTGACAGCACGGCCATCACATTCGGATCTGCAACCACTGCATCATTGCCAGCCTCGTGCTCCCTCTCTCTCCAATGAACATACACCCTGCCAAACACAGAGCAAAAAAAAGGGAGAGTTTAGATCTTGCACAAGTCAATTTTCCATTGCGCGGGGGTAACTCGCGGACTGTTGAGGCGACAGTCGCGGGTACCCGCGCGCAGTTTTGACTCTGCGCGTTGGTACCCGCGGGCTGTCTCTGGACAGCCCGCGTTTTGCTAGGGCCGGCCTCTTAGAGGTCGACGGCCACCCCCAAAAACAACCTAAACTCAACAAATGAAGTATTGAAATGCAAGATGAGGGAGTTTGTACTTACTTGGTCCAAGCAGAAGTCCGTTTCGTCCACTGTAGCTCCCGGAATCACGATCTATGGCAAAGGCGGTCTTTTGGCTCCAGAGTCAATTTCCAAATCGGCAATGGTGATAATGAGCTGCCAGCTTCTATTTATAGACTTTTTGGCCTCTTTTTGTCACCCTTTTGGCCCCTTTTATCAGTTTCTTTATACCAAAAATCATTTTGAGTGGTTCCGGAGTTATATGGCAGGGATTTGATAAGATATTGGGACATTTTTCATTGAGTTTCAGAAAATAAAAATAAAAAAATATACATAAGGACTGTCCATAAAAAAAATTTCAAAAAATCAACCTGAGCATATAGGGTAGGATTTCATCCCCACTGTTGCATCTCATTGCCTTTTGTTCTTACGATATAGGATCGATCCCATCCGATTGTGACACAGAACCGTCATATCTTCTCTAGAAGTGTCGCAAATTGGTGGTAGAGCTTATCAAAACATGGATGCCCTAGGTAGTTCATGATTGCATTATGGTGTCCATGCCGTTTCGGACAACATAGTAGGCTCGGGAGTCCGTATAGTCTTTCCTGAATATGAGTTTGAGCCTCATTTGCATGGGTCTTTTTCACTCTTTGTCTTACCCTCCGGACTCCCAAAAAACATAACGGGTCTCCTTTTAAGCCCTTTTCAAACCCTCTAAACATGAAAAGATTGTCGAGCGATCTTGTGACCTTTCACGCTCGTTAAACTGAAATTTGAAGTCACGTCTGTCCGACGGTAGGTTACCCCTTTTTCGGTCTGGATGGTCAACTGTACGAACAAATGAATACTCTATTGAATCTCCATTCTTTAGAAAAGTATCCTCAGGTATAATTTTATTCCTTTTTCGGGCCTGAGGGACTAAATTTACGAAAAAGAAACCCCCCCGGAGTCCATAGTCAAGCTCTTTTCAGACTCCCTAAAATTGAAAAGATTGTCGAGTGACCTTATTCTTTCACACTCGTTAAACGGTCCAGAAGAACATTCCTGACGGAGTCCATAGTTAAGATTTTTTCAGACTCCTTAAAATTGAAAAAATAGCCGAGTGATCTTGTCCTTGTCACACTTGTTAAAATGGTTTTGAATTGACGTCTAGTCGATGCTAGTTTACCCCTTTTTCGAACCGACTAGACTATTGTTGAAAAAGGTACCCCAATGGAGTTTCCTTTTATGCTTTTTCAGACTCTCTAAACATGAAAAATCACCGAGCTTCCCTTCTTTGGGCTCGTTAAACTTACATCGA
>ML781278.1:911211-923495 GCA_009831015.1 Picea engelmannii | reverse complement strand
CGCATACCCGGCCATCCTGAACGTCCAATCAAGTCTTTGTTCGAAATCACTGAAGCCTTCAGTCCGATCATCAAGATTATCAAGTCCACAACCGACGAGCCGTCGAAGACCTCTGGGTAGTGCATTCGTACACTCATATTACATTCCTACCCGAGTTTTAAAAGATTTTGAAGTTGTTGCTCGAGTTCTGAAGTACAGCCATCAGGCCAAATCAGCTTCTGAGAGATGGATACTTTCTATGTATATCTTTCTGATTTCGAGATGTAGCTCCGCTGTGTATTGTTCACGACTACTCTTTATAGTTGTTTGACATGGATCTACAGTGCATTTGATTGGTAGCCATGGTTCTGATTTATCCCGAGCATGGGTATGCCCGCCTCGGTGAGACATTTGATATTTTTTGCAGACGGCACCTCCTGATTCCTGATTCCTGGGCTCACTCATTCAGCATATCAGTACAGATTGGTAAAGAAGTGGTAATGTATTTCGGCCATCAGATGCTCTTCTGACCTCACACATTAGGGGGCATCTGTTATAACCCTAAATTGCACCATCCATGCTTACCTGGCATCAGGCCAACTCATTGCCCTTCATTGCCAAAGCCATGCTGAACAGACTCTTCAAAAACCTCATAAATTATGTAACCCGCGCCCTAACCTATCACTGGGCGCATTGGAACGCTGGCAGGCCTTACACTGCACGCGTTGGAACGCTGGTTGGCCCACTACAGCCCGCGTTTACCTAACAAAGCAAAAAATCAGAAAAGTTTCCGCCGGGACGAAAAGCTTTGGGTCAGTTACCTGGAACTCCCAGCCATGCATGGTCGAGAGTTCGTCCAAAACCCTAGCCCCTTCTAGCCTATAAAAGAAGGGGTAGGGGTACTATTCAAAGGAGGAAAATCATAGCAAAGAAACTCTGCCCAATCGCCGAATCCGTTTTGTCCCAACCCTTTAGCCTTTCCTCAAGCTTTAGGAGATTTCAAGCAAAGCAGTTGGAGGACAAAGAAGAGGAGGAGCCCAGGATCAGGATCAAGGAACGGTGGCCGGTCTCTATAATCATTGTAATTTGATTCATCTTGAGATTAATAAAAAAATACTTTTCCCGTCCCAAATACATGAGTCTTATGTGTTTCATTTGATTTATGTTTAATCTCTAACCCTCTAGTAGAACAATAGCATGCATGCGTAGTTTTGTCTTGATTGCAGGATCGCTTTTTGGAAGGAGCAGCAGAAGCAAAGGGATAAAGCGCAACGGAGGATCTACACCAACCGTCGATAAAAAGGTTAGTTGGTTCTTCCCATGTTTGCTTGTGAAAAAGGGTTTTAGCTTTGGGGTAGAAGGTTAAAAGTAATTTCTGAAGGGTCATGATCTGCATGCAAGTTTAAGCCCTAGCTTGTTAGTCCGTAGGGTAGAATTTCCCCACAACAAAGGCACTCCATGATGTGAAGTCACCGCTCTGAAACCTCTCGGGACACCAAAAATCCAGCCATGTTAAGGGTTTGTGTGGCTCAGGTCGTGTGTGATCCCCGCGTTATTTTGACGGCTTAGATGCCCATGAGTGGCGGTTTCTCAAACCACAAGCTAGTCCCGCAAGTCACGAACAAACTAGCAAACAAAAAAAAAAGTAATAGGAGCGGAGATTGTTCGTTTACCCCAGGAAAAGGAATTAGTGTTGCTCTCACTGCTTGTTTTAGGTATTTGTTGCCTAGAAAGAATTCGATGGCCTTGGCATTTTAATATTCCTACTTGTTCAAGAAAGTCTCGATGGTGAAGAAAATTTCTGTAGACAAATTTGTATGACGACAAACTCTATTTGGAGTATATTTGAAGAAACAATTCGGTGGCCTCGGCATCTTAATATTCCTACTACTTCTAAGAAGTGTCAATGGTGAGGGAAATTTCCATATACAAATTTGGATGATGGCATAATCTATCCACCTTGCACTAAGACAATCATTGGCTTAGTGCATTGTTTATATGTCAGTTGAAGTACTCCATGGCCAGTGGATGTAGTGGATGTAGGTCGCATGGCATAAGTCATGGCACATAACTTCTGACAGATGCACCCAATTTGTTTGACACCCTGTTCCTCACGCTACGCAATTCGACTCTCATAGCTACAAATTGTTGCACCTCTTACTCTGATTTGGCACTCTTACCACAACTGCCAAATCACTTATTCCAACTTACATCCCCAGGCGACCCCACTTCATCTTCCAACAACCTCCTTTCATCCAGAGAGTGTTAATTCACTCAGTTATTGTGTCCCACTTCCAAGGTATGCATGGTAAGCTCGCTTTTACAGATGTGGAGGTGGATGATCCAATTTAATTAAGGTTGGTGGATTTAAATTTTCTATCTATTTAAATTTCAAATTCAACCTGGATATAATTTTCTTCGATCTTGTTTTAATCTACAGATATGGAGGTGGGTGATCAAATTTAATTAAAATTGGTGTATTTAAATTTTTATTCTATTTCAATTTCAAATTCGACCTTGATATAATTATCTTTGAACTTGTTTTAAAATGGATTATGTTTAAAAGATGCATAATAATGGTAGGAGAGAAAACGGACCCCAAGTTCTGCAACTCCATAGATCAGTCTGTTATAAGAGAATGCAGATGCCAAAGATCTGCAACTCCATGGATCGTCATGGCCTGGAATCGCACTTGGCACGATAAAGAAAAAAATGGAGCAACCAAGGACAAAGATGATAAAATATTCATCTCAAAATATTTATCAAATCATCCCAAATAATAATCAATTTAACTTTATATGTAAAATGTCTAAGATTGCATTATTTGTCTCTTATGCATTTATTTTTCGTCTCTGATGCATATTTTCTCGTCACAACACAACCAATCATTCTATGAATTATAGCGATCAAACCCACCACAAACTAGTTTTTTTATTTTCCATTATTATTCCATCCCTCGGTGTCCTCACACCACCAATTATCTTATAAATCGTAACAGTCAGGCCCACATTTGTTTTTTCAAACCCATAACACGGAGAAGCAAATGTTCAGAGAGGCTGAGAAGAAAACGCAAACCCTAAAAATGGTTTTTTTGACTCTGTCAACAAAAATAAAACAAATAAAAAGTCGTAGGAATCTGTCATGGACAAGGATACAATGTAAAAGAAGACGACTCTTACTTGTAAAAAAGAAGAAGACATCACCATAATGCAAACACTTTTGAAGTGTATGAAAATATTGTCCAGTTCTTCATAAATGTTCCTCCAATTATGGAAAATGTGAAAGGATTAATGAAGCATCAAATCACTAGAAACCAAATATATAAAAAAATAAAAGATTTATCAGTAATATTAAATTACGTTGGAAACTATGAAAGCTCATAATTTTCAATACAAGAACTCATACCATGAGTAAATGTTTCAGCATTCAAAAAGTGCATGGAGTGAGTCCAACACGAATGTCGAGGTCGAGAAACAACCAACAAATGCAAGAAACCAATTGAAGGTTGAACAAAAGAATTTTTTTGTTAGAAATAATATGATAAATCGAATGGAGATTGATAACTTCGAAGTTAGCACCTCTCATGCAACAAAGGAAGCTAAGGCTACGATGACTGAGTTTTCTGAAAATGTCAAAAATATTGTAGAAAATTATTGCGTTCCAACAAACATATTGCTAGAAAATCACATCGATATTATTTCCACAAAATCAGTCCTACTATTGTTGGAGGTGGAAGCCAATTAAAGACCACTTGAAATCTTACTGGGAAGTGGGAGCCTCCCATGTTCGATATGCTCATGTCTCAAACATTGAATGACAATTGGAAAAATCAACAAAATCTTGAAAGGTAGGCACATTCGCAACGTCTGTCATTGTTGCGGGTGGAACACTCAATGGCCCAAGCACAAGACAAAAAAAATGAATTTACATCTTCTACATATCATTTATCACTATTGAAATAGAAAAACAATGGACATCTGCATTTTTTTTTAATTATTTTGTTATATTGGTAATATACAGTTTTTGGAAAACGATATTTGTTAAAAAGAAAACTACAAGATTTGGATAACTATTGATATCAAGTGAAAGCAAATGCATACAATTTTAATTTTCAACAACCAACCTATATGAGAACTGCAAGACTACATCACAAAACCTCTGAGGTATAAGAGAATAGAGCTATGTACATCTGCTTATATTTCAACAAAACTCTATCAAATATTCTCATGTCTTATCAATATGTTTAGTATCTATTTTTACGTTTTCTACTTGTTAAATGCATGGATTGTATCAATCTATGACTAATATTTGAAATGTATTCCAATACCTTTCAAATATTAGTCATAAATTGATATAATTCATGCATTTAATATGTACAAAACGAGAAAAGAGATATTAAACATATTAGAAAGACAGAAGTTGGTCTTTGGGTATTGCAGTTCTCACACAAGTTGGTCTTTCAGTAATAAAAATTGTCTACATTCGATCCACTTTATAAGAATGGTTATGCAAATTTTGTAGATTTTTTTTTAATAAATATGGTTCTTCGAAATTTGCATTACTGATATGACAACAATTTTTAAAAAATCATATGTTCATTATTTTTTCTCTCACCAAGGATAAATGATATACAGAAGATGTGAATCTATTTTCCCATGTCTTGCACATAAGTCATTGAGCATTCTACCTGCAACAATGTCAGACGTCGCGAAAGTGTTTTTCTCAATATTTCGTTATTTTTGTCAATTGTCGTGCAACGTTTGAAACCTGCACACATCAAACATGGGAGACTATCACCTTTCAATAAGATTGTTGGTGGTATGTAATTAGCTTTCGCCTCCAACGACAACAAAACTATTCCTTGTGAAAATAACATTGATGTGGTTTTCTAGCAATACCTTAGTCTAGACGTAATAATTTTCCACAATGTTTTTTACGCTTTCAAAAAACTCAGTCATCGTAGCCCTAGCTTCATTTGTTGCATAAGAGAGACTGACCTCATGACTATCAATCTCCACTCAATTTATCAAAATATTTTTAGCAAAAAAATTGTTCATGTTCAACCTCCAATTGGTTTCCTACATTGGTTGGTTGTTGTTCCTCGACTTCAATGTCGACATTGGGTTCATCCCGTGCACTTTTTAAAATTCAAAATATTTTCTGATAGTGTGAATCATTGTATTGAAACCAGAGATTGTCATATTTTCCAATGTAGTTTCATATTTACTAATGAATCTTTTTATTTGTTTATACATTTGATCTATAATAAATTGATGCCACATTAACCCTTTAACATTATTCATAACTTGAGGAACATTTATAAATAAGCAAACATCCATTTTTCAAACACTCTAAAAGCGTATGCATTATGGTTTTGTCGTTTTCTTTCTTCCAAACAAGGGTTGTCTTCTTTTGCACTGTATTTTTCTCCGTGACAGACTCATGCTACTTCTTATTTGTCTTATTTTTGTTGGCAAGGTCAAAAGCAGTCATTTTTAAGTTTTGGCTCTCTTATTATCCTCTATAAACAATTTCTTCTTTATGCTACGAGTTTGAAAAGACAAAGGCAAGTAAGTTATTCTGTGGTGGGTTTGATTGATATGATTCAAAGAAGGATTGGTGACGTGGAAACAATAAGAGATGAAACAAGTGCAAAAGAAAGCAACTAGCTTGTCGTGGGTCTGATCACTACAGTTCATAGGAGGATTGGTGGTGTTGGGACAATGAGGTATGCATCAAAGAGAAAAATCGATGCATCAAAGATAAATGACACAATCTTAGACCTTCTACATGTAAAGGTAAATCGATTATTATCTGAAATTATCTAATGAATATTTGGAGATGAATATTTTATCATCTTTGTCCTTGATCAATCCATTTTTTTTCTTCATCGTGCTAAGTGCAATCTCAGGCCATGTCAATCCATGGAGTTGCAGATCTTGGGATCCTACATTCTCTTCTAACAAGTCGATTCATGGAGTTGCAAAGCTTGAGATCTTACTTTCTCTTCTGCCATCATTATGCATCTTTTTAGCAGACCCTGTTTTAAAATAAAATCAGAGGACACTGTATCAAAGTTGAATTTGAAATTGAAATAGAGAAGCAATTTAAATTTTAACATCTAAATCCTCCAAATTTAATTAAATTTGATCATCCACGTCCACATCTGCAGAAGTCAGCGTACCATGCATACCTTGGACACGATAATGGAGTGGATTAATGTCTCGTCTGGTTGAAGGAGACTGCCAAAAAATTGAGTGGAGTCGTCTGAGGATGTAGCAACCGAAATAAATGATTTAACAGTAGTGGGAAAAGTGTCAAGTCGTAGTGGAAGGTGCAACAATCCATAAATAAGAGAGCCTAATTACATGAGGAACAGGGTCCTGGAAACCTAAGCGTATCTACCACAAGCTATGAGCCATGAATTTGCCATGTGGTTGCATCCACTGGCCATGAAGTACTTCAACTAACATATAAGCTATGCACTAAGTCAATCATTGGCTTAGTGCATGGTGGATAGAGTTTTCCACTTTGTATGACCAGTGGAGGAGGAAAGAAGGCGAAGGAAGCATTACATGACACATTAAAAGTTGATGTAGGGTTTTTCAAAGGGATGTAAATGGCGTAGTCTATCTGTTATACTCTTTCGCCCTCAACATTCGCACCTCCAATATTCGTGACGTACATGCCTCGTGTTCCGACAATGCCTGTCTTCCCGACTCGAGTCGTTTTCCACCAACTCATCCAAGAAACTATCAGTTGCCTTCCTTCCCTCCCTTGTACATCACCCATCGACTTGGTCAGGGCTCTTGTGCACTCATCCCATCAACATCATAGTATATACACCCATGCACCCATGTCCATGTATTTTAATTTTTAAATAAACTATCTATTTAAATTTGAAATATTTATAAAATGAAATACATAACTATAATTTATAAGAAAAGATAAAATGAATTACATAACTACAATTTATAAGAGACATTTATAAAATGAAATACATAAAATAAAATGAATTAATAAATACAAAATAATTTATAAAATAAAATACACAACTATGATTTGGAGGAGAAGATAAAGACAAACTTCTATTAATAACATAAATAGTTATGTATTTACATTGATTACAATAATTTAAAATATATTTATATCATTGTAACATATATTGTTTCTACGTCTTTACATATATTATAATAATTATATAGTGAAAATTATAGATAACATTTGGAAGGCTTTATATTTTATGCTTTGCACTCTATTTTCTTTCATTTTAATATATACATGTATATAATATACTTGATAATACCAAATATATATATACATTAAATAAATAGTTATGTAATTACATTTGTTACAATAATTAAAATATATTTATATCATTCTAACATATAATAATATATATTATAATAATTATATAGTGAAAATTATAAATAACATTTGGAAGGCTTTATTTTTTATGCTTTGCACTCTATTTTCTATCATTTTAATCTATACATATATTTACATGTGTATAATATACTTGGTAATACCAAATATATCTATACATTAAAATTAAAAATATATAAAAACAAAGGGTTCAAAGTACTAAGAACCAAACAAATATGTAGAAATAACTCAAACCTACATGCATAATCAATAAGCTTAATTTGTAAACTTGTATACTATCAAACAACAATACATAATATTAATTCACGCTAAAATATAAGGGAAAATGTTCATTCTAATGCATGCATTATGAAATATATGTGGCAAAGTCGAGGAGAGAAGGGAAATGAAATCCAATGAACATAATATTAATTCACGCTAAAATATAAGGGAAAATGTTCATTCCAATGCATGCATTATGAAATATATGTGGCAAAGTCGAGGAGAGAAGGGAAATGAAATCCAATGAATAAATTTGATGATCTTGCCAACGTGGATTGGAATCCAACAGGGGAGGAAAACGTGGAAAATCTGCAAAATAAAAACTACGAATTCATTGAGTATGTCATTTATTTGTTGATTATGGAAGCTTGTTTGTGGAATTGCAACATGGTGAGTGAGATATATGTTAGAACTATGTTATTTGTTGATTATGGAAGCTTTTTGTTTGAGTGAGATATATGTTAGAACTATGTTATTTCTTGATTATGGAAGCTTGTTTGTGGAATTGCGTTGTGGTATTGTTAAGGGATTGTTGTGGTATTGTTAAGGGATTGATCTCAAGTTTGGAGTTTCAATTAGATTTTGTTAGAGTGCTTCAAGCATTATTTTGGTATTTTAGAAGAGTGATATTTAGAAGAGTGATATTTTGCAAACTGGTTAGATTGGTGGTAGCTTATTTTTGAAGAGGAAGAGATATCGACTACATTTAATTGCAACAACTATTATATCACACTTCATTACCTTCTCAAACAAGCTCCTCCACCCCATGACGCATGTGGGATAAACGAGTCTAAGTTTGCAAAATGTCATAGGCATGTAAAACACTAGGACTTCTCGGGAGGTCACCCATTCCAGTACTACTCTATCCCAAATGCACTTAACTACGAAGTTTCGATGGGATCCAATGCATTAACGTCGTAGGCATGTCATAAGACCACTAGGAAATCATTCCACGATAGATGTAATTAACAAATGGAGATGACATTACATTAAATTCCCCCTTAATGACAACATCAAAAGGGTAAATATCATGGTTTATCAAAACCACGTGCTAAAAAATGTTGATTCCGTGGAAAAGTTGGATGGCCACCAAGATCCATCTAGATCAGTCCTCCCCCTTGAGGAAGCAATGGTTCCCATTGCGTCAAGTTCCCTTGGCAGAAGGGGAAACTTTTGTTGAATCTGAACCTTGGTGAGCCACTTGCCTTGCTGAAATTTGTACTTGGGATTATCCTTTTGAAGGATGTCATGAACATGTTGTTGGAGGTGATGGATTCGTTCAACAAATTTAGCTGCATGATCTCCCTCGTTCTAAGTGTGGGAGGATTTTGTCGGTGAAAATGTGACAGGAAGAGTTATATCAATGGGAGCTAATGGTTAGAACCCCACACACACCTGAAAAGGGTCGTGGCCAATAGAGTTGTGAAGAGATCTGTTATAGCTATGATGAACATATGGAACCTTCTTCTACACCAACACAATTGGGCTCCCATAAGATGAAGAGGTTGGTCAAATGTGGCCTTTTTGGATAAGTGACATATTTATAAAATGAAATACATAACTATAATTTATAAGAGAAAATAAAATGAATTAATAAATACAAAATAATTTATAAAATGAAATACACAACTATGATTTAGAGGGGAAGATAAAGACAAACTTCTATTAATAACATTAATAGTTATGTATTTACATTGGTTACAACAATTTAAAAGATATTTATATCATTGTAACATATAATGTCTCTACCTATTTACATATATTATAATAATTATATAGTGAAAATTATAAATAACATTGGAAGACTTTATTTTTTATGCTTTGCACTCTATTTTATTTCATTTTAATCTCTACATATATTTACATGTGTATAATATACTTGGTAATACCAAGTATGTCTTTACATTAAAATTAAAAATATATAAAAACAAAGGGTTCAAAGTACTAAGAACCAAACAAATATGTAAAAATAAATCAAACCTACATGTATAATAAATAAGCTGAATTTGTAAACGGGTATACTATCAAACAACTTAATATTAATTCACGCTAAAATATAAGGGAAAATGTTCATTCAAATGCATGCATTATGAAATATATGTGACAAAGACGAGGAGAGAAGGGAAATGAAATCCAATGAATAAATTGGTGATTTGCCAACGTGAATTGGCAGATGCATTGCAAATCCAACAGGGAAGGAAAACATGACAAATTTGCAAAATAGAAACTACGAATTCATTGAATATGTCATTTAGTTTTATGGAACTCCCCTGCGTTTGTGGTATTGTCATTGTACGGGTCATTGCACGAGTAACGTAGAGGAGGATTTCATAATTTTCTCATTATACGACGCATCGATCAACATGGTGGGTGAGATATATGTTAGACCTATGTTATTTATTGATCATGGAAGCTTGTTTGTGGAATTGCATTGTGGTAACATGGTGAGTGAGATATATGTTAGACCTATGTTATTTATTGATCATGGAAGCTTGTTTGTGGAATTGCATTGTGGTATTGTTAAGGGATTGATTTCAAGTTTGGAGCTTCGATTAGATTTTGTTACAAGCAATTTCATTAATTCTTTATCATGTTTCAAGATGATTGTTATGTTAAGTTAGTTTATGTTACTCATGCATGTTAATGTTTATGTCATTACTATAGTTCTTTGCATTTCAATAGATAAGAGTATCATAAGAACAAGATCACTGAGAAATACACATTCACAAGAGACATAGCATTTATCTTGGGAAATCCTCTAGGGGAAGAAAACCCAACAAAAACTTCCTTATCATAAATTGTTAATACAATGCTTAAGAGATAACTCAAACCAATACAATAGTCCTCTCCAAAAGATGTTCCACTCTTCTCCCTCTCTCCAACTGGTAATTGCAGCTTGCCTCATAAGAGAATGAACAAGAGAGTTGTGTGTTAAAGTGAGGCGCTAGCCTCCCTATATATACAAGACTGGCACGTGTGAAAGGGTTTCACTAGCAGGGCCGACCTCTCACTCTGGGTGGGTAAACCCACCTTTAAATTAATTATGGGTCTCAATAATAACTGTTGGGGCCGACTTCTTATACTGCCTATTATAATTGTCCGATGACCAATCCACAAAAGGGGATTTGGTCCTAATACAATTACCGACATGATTAATCCACAATGGGGATTAATCCAATGAATAAAATAACAATAAGAATAAGAATACTCTTCGCAGTTACATTATTTCAACACTCCCCCGTAACAAGAAGGGTCTTCTTCAACAGCATCAGGCGAGAGAGGTCTGCATCATCAGTGGCATCAGGAGGACAGTATCGTCAATATCATCTTGAAACATTGGCTAGCACATTTACGAGTCATCGAAAGTTTTTTTCATCGGCAGCATCACCATTCTCGAAAGAATGCCATCATCATCTGCATCAATATGTATCAATAAAAATGATACCTCATCACAGCACTAGGCTGGCACATCACAGTGCTACAGTGGCTCAATGTCACAGCTAATAAGCTAGTAGCTCAATGTCAGTCACATCTTGCTTTACGTCTAACAACAAGGTCAGAAGCAAGGAATCATCTTGCTTTATGTCTAACAACTAGGTCAGAAGCAAGGAACACATCAACATCTCGTTTTACGTCTAACAATGAGGTCAGAAGCGAGGAATCATCATCATCTTGCTTTACGTCTAACAACAAGGTCAGAAGCAAGGAATCATCTTGCTTTACGTCTAACAGCGAGGTCAGAAGCAATGACTCATCTTGCTTTACGTCTTACAGTGAGGTCAAAAGCATGGAACACACAGTGTCATGCTTTACATCTAACAGCGAGGTCAGAAGCAATGACTCATCTTGTTTTACGTCTAACAGCGAGGTTAGAAGCAAGGATCACACAGCGTCATGATTTACGTCTAACAGCGAGGTCAAAAACAATGACTCATCTTGCTTTACGTCTAACAACTAGGTCAGAAGCAAGGATCACACAGCATCATGCTTTACATCTAACAACGAGGTCAGAAGCAATGACTCATCTTGATTTACGTCTAACAACTATGTTAGAAGCAAGGATCACACAACGTCATGCTTTACGTCTAACAGTGAGGTCAGAAGCAATGACTCATCTTGCTTTACATCTAACAACGAGGTCAGAAGAAAGGAATAAATATATATACTCCCCCTTTCAGGGAGGGTCCTTTCGAACTATACCAAGCTTATCTCGAAAGTGTTCAAACTTTACACAAGATAGAGGTTTGGTCAACACGTCAGCAACCTGTTCATCCGTGCTAATGTACTGGAGCTTCAAGGCTCCTCTCTGTACCATGTAACGGATGAAATGATAGCGGATTTCTATGTGCTTCGACTTGTCGTGGAATACATGATTCTCTATCATCTTTATGCAGCTCTGGTTATCACATAGAATCACGGTTGCTCTCATCTCCAAGTCAAATAGGCCAGACAACAACTTTCGAAGCCATATAGCTTCACAGCTAGCAGAACATACGACAATGTACTCTGCTTCCACTGTGCTGAGAGCAATACTGGATTGCTTCCTACTCTGCCACGAGATCATGGTTGATCCCAAACTGAAACAACATCCGGAAGTGTTTTTTCTGTCTGCAACGCTTCCTGCCCAATCTGCATCAGTATATCCACTCAATGTGAAG
>ML781278.1:896381-909744 GCA_009831015.1 Picea engelmannii | reverse complement strand
TTGAATTTACTGAATACTTCATCTTTAGATTTTAAGAAATATATCCAGGTCTTACGAGAATAATCATCAATAAATGATACATAGTATACATACTCGCTAATGGAGGATGATGGCATTGGGCCACACACGTCTGAATGAATGAGCTCCAATACTCCTTCTACTTTGTTGTCCCTCTTTGGAAAAGGGTTCTTGATGTTCTTCCCTTGCACATATCCATTGCATATGCCTTCCTGATCAACCTTGAATTCTGGTAAACCTGTGATAGCTTTTCATATGTATGGTAGCGCCTTGTAGTTGACGTGGGCCAATCTTCTATGCCAAAGTTCGCATGAGTTTTCGATGGCATGGGACATGGCAGTTTCGGGGTGACCCTTCAGCTTATATAAATCATTTTCTTCATTTCCAATGACAATTGCTTCATTTATGGTTTCTCCTTTAGCCCACATAAGAACTTCTCCATCTATGAAGGCAACTCTATAGCCTTTCTTGTCTAAAGCTGATATGGAAAGTAAGTTCTTCTTTAAGCCCGGTACATAGAGTACGTCATTCATTGTTATTGAGTTTTCTAAATCTAGCTTGTAGTTTGATTCTCCTATTCCCTTGATGGGATATTGATAATCATCTCTAAGAGTCACTTTCGGAGAAAACTTCTTTTTTGAAATACAAGAGAGTATTTTTCTTACCCGTCATATGTTTTGATGCACCGCTATCAATGAGCCATGTGTCCTCTCTAAGTGATACAGATCCTGAGAGAGCTGAGATCAAGACATGGTCCTTAATCATCTTCATAGGTGGTTCTTCATCTTCAACTATGTGAGCATGTTGCCTTTTGTGCTTCCTCTTGTATTCTTCTCTTCTGATTGGACAAGAATTTGTCTTGTGTCCCATCTTATCACAATGATAGCATTGTATAGATGAGAGATCTCATCCCTTGCGTTGTCCTTTCTTCTGAATATTTCTTGGATGAGATTCTTGGTTGTTGAATTTGTTTGATGGTTGCGATTCTCTATGAGATTCCCTTTTGAAGTAGGGTTTCTTCCTTCGTCCTTTTGTATGAGTAGCTAGGGCTTGATCATCATCCCTTGCTAGTAGTGCTTCACGGTTGGCTACCCTTGTCTCTTCTTGTATGCATTCTTCCCTTGGGCTCTCAAAATGTATTTTCTCCTTTCTGGCACATATCATCTGAATGAAAGCATCCCAAGGTCTAGTGAGACCATTTAGGGTCGTCATTACAAATTCGTCTTCATCGATGGTGTCTCCAATCGCCTTTAACTGTTCTTTTATTTCTGAGATTTAGGAGAAATATTCTTGAATCATTTCTCCTTTCTGCATCCTGGTATTCTTCAATTGAGATCTTAGATTCATCTTTCAATTGATGTTCTTTCCTTCATATAGTTTGCTTAGAGCGTCAAACATCTCCTTCGGAGTTTTCTTGGACGATACATACGAGATCAGGTGGTCTTTGATTGAATCTGCAATGATTCTTTGAGCCATGATTGAGTCCTTCTGATGCTTTGCTTTCTCTACGGCATCTTCAGGTTCCTCCACTTCTTCTTTGATGAATTTTGCGAGGTCATTCTCTGCAAGGATCAGACCGATCCTATACTTCCAGGCACGGAAGTTGTCTATGCCTTCTAGTTTCTCAACAAGCTTTGTGCTTGCAGACATCTTGTACTTGAGGCTACGAAAATGACCAAAAATTGAAAATGCTCAAAATCAAATTTTGACCTTACCAGGAGGTGCGCTTGGTTGAGGCGAGTAGCCTAGTGTCCTTGGATCTGAGAAAATCCATTTTTTACCCCTTCAAATCTGATCTGCGGATTTCTAGATTGGTGCTTCTGGTACTTCTGGCACTTTTGTGAAACTAGGGTTTCACTTTGCGAAAGATCCAACCACTGAAAAGGTGCGCTCTAGGTGCCAAATTGATCCTTGGGGAGGGTGCAACTTTCTAGGTGGTTAGGGAGCTGAAAAGATTCACTTTCGCAAAACCCTAATTTTTGGGTACAGTAACAGTGACGTTTTTCCTCTTGCGAAATATGCTTCCTTCAGGTTGGCTCTGATACCATGTTAATGTTTATGCCATTATTATAGTTCTTTGCATTTCAATAGTTAAGAGCATCATAAGAACAAGATCACTGAGAAATACACATTCACAAGAGACACAACATTTATCCTGGGAAACCCTCTAGGGGAAGAAAACCCTGCAAAAACTTCCTTATCATAAATTGCCAATACAATGTTCAAGAGATAACTCAATCCAATACAGATAGTCTTCTCCAAAAGATGTGCCACTCTTCTCCCTCTCTCCAACTAGTAATTGCAGCTTGCCTCATAAGAGAATGAGCAAGTGAGTTGTGTGTTAAAGTGAGGCGCTAGCCTCCCTATATATACAAGACTGGCACGTGTGAAAGGGTTTCACTGGCAGGACCGACCTCTCACTCTGGGTGGGTAAGCCCACTTTTAAATTAATTTTGGGTCTCAATAATAACTGTTGGGGCCGACTTCTTATACTGCCTATTATAATTGTCCAATGACCAATCCGCAAAAGGGGATTTGGTCCTAATACAATTACCGACATGATTAATCCACAATGGGGATTAATCCAATAAATAAAATAACAATAAGAATAAGAATACTCTTCGCAGTTACATTATTTCAACAATGCATTGGGTTTTGAGAAGCATTATGATATTTTAGTATTTTATATATTTAGAAGAGAACAATATTCATAGCTTGTAGAAAGTTCAAAAACTTGAAGATTGAAGGATGGAAGTAGATAGTGATAATAAGTGTTATTCATTGAATCAATGTTTTGTTTGCATTTTCACTTTCCTGAAGGGAGAAAGGTTTGAAATAGAAATTTAAATTTGTCCAACTTTGAGACATGAGGATTTTATTGAGAACGAAATGAGATATAAACCGTACTATAGAGGAGAAAACACAGAAATACAATGAAACCCATTTTCTCTTATTGAATAAAATAACAGAATGTTGTAGAACACAAACTCGCTAGATTGGTGGTAGCTTATCTTTGAAGAGGAAGAGATGTCGACAATGTTTAATTGCAACAACCATTACATCACACTCCATTGCCTTCTCAAACAACCTCATCCACCCAAAGTATATATGAGAGAGTGAGAGGAGAATAATTCCCATGATGCATGTAGGATAAACGAGTCTAAGTTTACAAAATGCCATAGGCATGTAAAACACTAGGACTTCCTAGGAGGTCACCCATTCCAGTACTACTCTATCTCAAATGCACTTAACTACGAAGTTCTTATGGGATCCATTGCATTAACATCGTAGGCATTTCATAAGACCACTAGGAAAGCATTCCACGATGGATGTAATTAACAAATGGCATTACATTACATTCCCCCTTAATGACAACATCAAAAGGGTAAATATCATGGTTTATCAAAACCACAGGCTCAAAAATGTTGATTCCGTGGAAACCTTGGATGGCCACCAAGATCCACCTGGATCAGTCCTCCCCCCTGAGGAAGTAATGGTTCCCATTGCATCAAGTTCCCTTGGCAGATGGGGAAACTTTTGTTGAATCTGAACCTTGGTGAGCCACTTGCCTTACTGAAATTTGTACTTGGCATTATCCTTTTGAAGGATGTCATGAACCTGTTGTTGGAGTTGATGGATTCGTTCAAATTTAGTTGCACGATCTCCCTCGGTCTAAGTGTGGGAGGACTTTGTCGGTTAAGATGTGACAGGAAACGTTATATCAATGGGGGCTATTGGTTGGAACCCCACACGCACCTGAAAAGGGTCGTGCCCAATAGAGCTGTGAAGAGATATGTTATAGCTATGATGAACATATGGAAGCTTCTTCTACACCAACACAATTGGGCTCCCACCAGGTGAGGAGCTTGGTCAAATGTGGCCTTTTTGGATGAGCTCATGAATTTAACGCTTCATTTCCTCGTGTTGATATTATGGTAGCTGCGGGAGGTATTTACCTCCACGTGTAAACCTAACGAGGATAGAATACTCCGGGAAGAAAGAAGAAACCCTAATGAGTTGGCTAATAACCCTAGAAGACTTGTCGGCTCAAGAAGATAAATTATATTTGGCTATTAGCTTCCAAGAGAAAAAGTCGGCCATAAATAATAATCTATACTAAACAGACAAATACCTAGAATGAGAAGTCAACCCAGGCAGTTAGCTAGAATTAGTATAAATACAGGAGGCCAGTTCTCATTCTGGCAGGTAGTCTCAGAATTGCAGAGCAACAACTTATGCGCACTGCAGTGCCCAGTCTTGTGTGCAGGTTTGAGGAGAGCTGCCATTGCAACTGTTGAAGCTAGCAGATCACGTTTGGCTTGGACTATCTCTTGGCTAGGGTTTGGAACATTTGATCAGCTCTTGTTGGTGCGCTATCCTTGGGGAAAGGTGCACTACCCTTTGTTTGGCTATCTAGCCTAGGGTTTGCTTCCAGAGTGATTCTCTGTCATGGTTAAGTTGCTCGAAGGGTGGCTTCGGCCTATGGTTGGGTGACAATAGAGATATTGTCAATGGTAAAACGAGCACATCCATTATATTCTAACACCTCATTCTATGGAGGGGGGTGCATGTAGATTGGACCATTGAGTAACGAAGAACTAAGCATCAATTCAATAAAATGCTTTACTTGACAATGTAGAGGCACCCCTGTAGGTGAAAAGAAAATATCTCTGTGCTCCTCTACATTCTTATCAACTTGCTTCTATTGTATAGAAAAGTCTTGTATTGAGGTTGTTGTGGTCGCAGTGACCTTTTGTTCACCTTCTGACCAGATCGTGAAGAGGGTAAACTTTGTGGTACGTGATATTATTTTGCAGTATTGTTTTGTTGAGTTCAATGAAATGGAAGTAGTCGAAACTACCTCTTGTATCCTGTAGAGATGACCCCTTAAAGTAACAATGACACTACGGGGTCGAGACTCATAAACAAAATGATGTTTCCACATATGGTTGTCCTAAAAGAACATCACAGACTTCAAGCGGGGAAACATCACATAATACCTGATATTTGAAGGGATTGATGTCATAGGACAGGTGACATTGTTGGCTGACATGGATGTCTTCTCCCCGACTCAACCATCTGATGGTGTATGGTTGGGGGTGTGGCATTGTCGACAAATTCATTCTCTTGACGACCTCCGCTGAGATCAAGTTTCTCTGGCTCTCACTGTCAACAATGAAATGTAGTGAGGTCCACTTCACCAACATCTGTGAATGGAAGAGGCGCTCTCCCTACTCAAGGTCCTTTGACTCGTCTGGTTGGATCTTTGCAGTTGCGATGATAGCACTAGTTTTACATCGATGATTCACTTTCCTTGTTCCAAATTAGATTCTGAGTTAAGGTCTGACTCCTTTTATTTAAGCTCAACCAACAATGACTGTTTCGAGCGGCATTCATCAGTTTTGTGCCAAGGGTTTTTGTGGAACTCACACCACTTTCTAGTGTCCTTTGTCTTCCCGTTAGATTCTTTGCCTATGACTTGGAACGGTTGTATTGAGGTTGGATTTCCTTTAAATGTCCTTTGTTTTGTGAGTTAGGGCCTCCTTTACCATACTTTTTGTTGTTGTGAATTTGCATATCTGAACTCCTGCTTATTTCACTACTTAAATTTTTCCTCGATTTTGATAACATATCGATAAGCATCTCCCAGTGAGGAGATTTCCAAGAAATCCATCTCTGTTTGGATGTACTTGTGTAGGGCAATATGGTACTTCACAACCAAGTGTCCCTCATAATCTTGAATACCCAATTTTGAGCACAAGGTATGGAATATGTTGGTATACTCTGGCACTGTTTGATCTCTCTCCTAACACAGAGTCGTCGATCTCATATACTAGTCGTCATAGCTTCCAACAAGGTAGAAGTCCTCCTTAATGGCATCCATAAAGATTGCCCAAGTGGGTTCTCTCTCAAATGGCCTAGATTCATATGTTGTGTGCCCCTCCCAATAACCTTCCCACCAAGCTTTGACATGGGGGAAGGGCTTTAAGGAGCATGAAGGTGATATTTTCACCATCAAAATTTTTTTGGACTGAGTAATAACCTTCTAATAGATTCAACCATTCCTCTAGAGCATTTGCATCTATCTTGCCTTCAAATAAGGGGATATCAAAATTAGCTTGTACCATGAAGGGCGTCACACCTCCAAAATGGTTGCTTGTCGAAGATACCTCATCCGCCATCAGTAGTCGTCAAAGGATCTGAGTGGAGTTTTCCATCATCTCATTCATTTGTCACGCGAGGGCTTCCTCAAGAAATGTCTTGAAAGGATCTCTGACTCTGTCATCTCTCTTTTCTTTCGCCATGGGAGGTCGTTTGAGATGAGGAGGCTTGAGATGAGGAGATCGATTGTCCCCAAGCAAAACTAGCTCAAGACTCAACTCTTTATACCCTAACCTCATCGAGCTCGAGACCCAACTCTTTATACCCTAACCTCGTCGAGGACATGCACCGAGAAATAACAAGGAGGAGATTGTTCTGATACCACTAATCTGGATTATATTGCAAACGAAATGAGATATAAAACAAACTTTAGTGGAGGACACAAAAATATAGTGAAATCCAACTTCTATTAATGAATAAAATAACAAAATATTATAGAACACAAATTGGTTAAATTGGTGGTAGCTTATCTTTGAAGAGAAAGAGATGTTGGCTATGCTCAATCGCAACAAGTATTACATCACACTCCATTTCCCTTATATATATGAGAGAGTGAGGAAAATAATTTCCAGGATGCATGTGGGATAAATTGGTCTAAGTTTACAAAATGCCATAGACATGTAAATATGAGATCCAATGCATTAACGTTGTAAGCATGTACATAAGACCACTAGAAAATCATTACATGATGGTTGTAATTAACAAATACAGATATCATTACATTACATTCCCCCTTAATGACAATATCAAAGGGGTGAATATCATGGTTTAAACCACATGCTCAAAAACTTTGATTCCGTGAAAAAGTTAGATGACCACCAAAATCCACGTGGATAAACCTTGGATTTGGATAAACTTGTTTGAAGACATGCTAATTATATTAATTTAAAGTGAAAAAATAATGTCTTATACCAGGGTGATTGGACTTTACATGTTCCAAACATTTTCCACGAAAACTCACGCTAGATAGTATGTATTTATCTCATTGTTATTTGTTACTATTTAGATTGATCCTAATTCTAAAGACGTGTTAATTATATTAATTTAAAGTGAAAAAATAATGTCTTATATTAGGGTGATTGGACTTTATATGTTCCATACATTTTCCAGAAACACTCACGCTAGATAGCATGTAGTTTCTCTTCCGATTGTAGTTGCCTTTGTTTTTAGAATGTAGTCTCTCTTCCTATTGTAGTTGCCTTCGTTTATAGTGTTGGTGGTGGTGGATTTATTGAATCAACAAACCAACAACTCGTTGAGAGATATTGAACAATGATTCACATTCTTCGATACTCACTATTTTGTTTCTTGTCGAAGTTTGATTACAAATTATGCATAAGATACTTATTGTTCAAACTTCATTCTTGAACATAGCTTTAAAAGCTTCCATCCTAAATCAACGGTGTGGATTTCACTATACAAAGAAGGCTTCCATCCTAAATCAACGGTGTGGATCTCACTATATAAAAAAGGCTAAAATCAAAACATGCATTGATGTATGGAAATTGGGTAAAATAGAATCAAAACATGCATTGATGTATGGAAATTGGGTAAAATAGAGACAACTTACAATTGATTTTTAAGTATTTAATCTTTAAGTAATTAATCTTTAAGAAATTATAAAAATAAATTAATTAATTATAATATTAAAATAATTTTAAATATATTTATAAATATAAATTAATTATAAATTTTAAAAATAGATTATTTGTATTTCTTTAATTAATTCATTTTTTATAATTCAAAATAGTAAACATATTTTCACAATTCAAAATAATAAATATTAATAAACCAAATCTATGGTTGTATTTAAAAACCAAGATTTCGAGTAACTCATAAGTACATGTTACATCCATTCACTAATGGATTTTTGTGTAATAAGAAGAATTAATATCCTCATGGAATTTGTGTAATAAGAAGGATTAATATAATGATGGAATTTGTGTGTAATAAGAAGGATTAATATCCTCCACATTTTCCACTCATAATTTCATGGGACATTCATTCGCACTTGGAATTTTTAATCCGACAGGAAAGATGAGTCCCGTGCTAGAGTTTCTTTAAGATCTATATACCATTTAAAAATTAAATATTACTTAAAGTGAAGTTTTATTAATTTTTATACAAAATTACTTATTTTCCATTATACTTATCAGGAGGTAATTCAAATATATTGTGAAAATGATGGATGAATAAAGAAAAAATCACAAGTCTTGATCATTTATTACGTCGAAAGGCATACCTCTATTGACAATGGGCAGATTTAATAGTGGTTTAGTGCTTAATAAGTTTGCTATGGACATGATTAAATATGGCTGGAATATTCTTAGTAGTCACACAAAATAAATAGCTGTGATTTCAATCATTAACTTCCTAGCTATTATAAAGACATCCGTTTATTTGTTTACTTTTTTACATTTACCTAATCATATTTAAAAATTACTTTGATAGCTAACTGATTGCCAAGTAAGTGATTAACAGAAATTAAAATATTAACCCCAGATAAATGAAGCGCAACTATTTATTTGTTAATCAATAATAAAATTTAATAAATTCTTTACCAGCCAATTTTTTGGGCGCTGTTGTATTAGCGACGTTCTCCAGCTGCTGTATTAGCTGTTGTGCTAGTTACGCCCAAAGGTGTACACCTATTGACAATGGGCAGATTTAATAGTGGTTTAGTGCTTAATAAGTTTTCTATGGACATGATTAAATATGGCTGGAATATTCTTAGTAGTCACACAAAATAAATGGCTGTGATTTCAATCATTAACTTCCTAGCTATTATAAAGACATCCGTTTATGTGTTTACTTTTTTACATTTACCTGATCATATTTAAAAATTACTTTGATAGTTAACTGATTGTCAAGTAAGTGATTAACAGAAATTAAAATATTAACTCCAGATAAATGAAGCACAACCCTTTATTTGTTAATATGTACAATTAACACAAGCGATTCAAAAGAAAGTAAGAAACCAGAAAACCAATTTATAAGAACGGAAATTGCTCTTGATTAAGGTCGAAGGTTGCTCCCAGAAGTGAGAAAGAGTAGAGCCAGAACATACACATCTTTTACATCCTCCTACCGTTGTCCTGTCCTGTTCTATATTCTGACATCGCTCTGCTTCTCTTTGAATTGAACAGGGTTTTTTTTGAAACAGGCTTCGGGATAAAGGGAGACCGTAGCGTTTGGATTTTGAATTTTAAATTTTCATGTTAAATTTGAGCTGTTGACTGTAAGGCTCAAATTTAAATTTGCCGCTTAATTCAAATAAATGGACATGGGTGCATGGATGTATATACTATGATGCTGATGGCATGGATGCACGAGAGCCCTGGCCAAGTCGATGGGTGACGTACAAGAGAGAAGTGGAAGGCAGCCGGCAGTTCCCTGTACGAGTTGGCGGAGATCGGAAATGGCTCAAGAGTCGGGAGGGAAGAGCAGGCGTCATCGGAACAGGAGGCACGGACGTCCAGGATGCCGGAGGTGCGAACGCCTAGGGTGAAAAAGCCTAACAGATAGATTACGCAGACCTAAATAGTAATGGAGACCGGAAATTATTTTAATTTCCAAGAGACTAACAATATTTTATGGGGCAGACCCCGTCACTACAAACTACATTACCACTTGGGAAGTACCCAAGTGATCCTATGTCTGAGTGTGTATATGTTTTATCTGGAATGGCTTGAAAATATTTATTTGTAAAAAATCTAAAAGGATATAGTGTTAAGTTGTTTTAAGCGATATATTTTTTTTTGATTGAGTTCTATATACCAGACATCTTAAATTTTACCCAATTTTCTGTATAAAATTTTGAAAAAAAAAAAAAACAAATTTAAATCATTTTTATCATACGCCCAAGATTTATATCTTTTGTTTCTGAGACAGAGAGCTGCCATAACTCTAGTATTGGACGGAGAAAAACATGAAACTGCTTCCCGCTAGAAAGTTATGAAACTGCTTCAAATACTTTGTTAGGACGAAAGAAAGCAGCAAAAGATCTGGTCAGTGATCTGGACAGCTTAGGCTGGAATACTGGACAGGATAGCTCTCCTAGGTGGTGGCCAATATCCAGCCTGCTAGGCAGTATAGAATGTCGCAGCAGCTGAATTATTATTAATGCTGCTTAGGTTTGATATTGCTGAAATGCTGCATCAAGTAGATTATAGGTTTTCGGATATGAAAACAATCGAAATCTGATTTTCAATAATTCAAGTGCTGTAGCATTGAATGCTTAGATTTGTGCTGACATTTAATGCTTACGCTTGATATCGCTCGGCCCCGAGGTTATCTAAGTTTACAAATCCGATTTTCAATAATTCATGTGCTGCAGCATTCAATGCTTAGACTGGATATTGCTCTGCATTCAATGTTTACGCTTGATATTGCTCGGCCCCCGAGGTTACCTACGTTTGTACCGCCATACGAGTATGTACAGGCTAGAAATTTCGTTTGTCCGGACTCGAGATTTCGTTTGTGCGGAGAGAGCTCTACAGGCCTATAACCCGCCCACAATTAACTAGTAACTCCACCTATCCACTTGATAATGTTAGAAGAATGGAAGGGACAGATACGAGTTCAATCATTCAACAGGTTTTATAATAAAACCTCTCGCTAATGATCAGACGCTTGAGCCTGTTTAATTCAAAGCTACAAGTCCTTTAGGCTGTGTGGGCCTGAGAGTCAGGATCATACGAGGATATTGTGAACCGGGTAGCGGTCAAGAGCCGTGCAGAGGTATAATAATAAATTTATTTACAGTACACTTACTAAAAGTTTACAGGCACATCTTCATTCGTTCTCTTTATTTCTTCTCACGCTTTCATTATTATTTTCTCAAAGAGAAACTATGCAGTAAAATGTAAAAGATGTACCAGTTCAGCGTTCCCCCGCGGACCAGTGCAAAATAAATAACAAGTAGGTGTTCCATCGCCACCCTGCTGGATCATCAATCCGCGGATCTCATTCCGGACCTCTCTCTGCGTTTAAAATTTAACATCAGAGATTCGGAAGAGAAAAAAAAATTACGATTAAAGAAAGAAAAAAGCAGGAAGAGAAAAAAAATTGACAAAGCAAGAAGGGAAAAAAAATTACGATTAAAGAAATCTCAATACTCACAGCCAGATCTAACTCCATCGCGTTTGCTTATGGAACGCCACTCCACGTTCGCATGGCTGTAGGCATTCATATATTTTCGCTGTTCGGCTGCTAGGGTTTCTTCCTCCTTCAAGGTTCACAAACACATCCATCACATAATAAAAAAATCACAAGCATAATACACAGAGCCAGACACAGCCAATACACAGAGCGCTCCACTTTACAACACCACTGCCTGAGAGAGATACAACAAGCAAGTAGACAGCACATAAAAAAGAATAGAGGTGCACACCCTCCTCTCAAAGATAACTAATGTGAAATGTTCCGTATTGGATCCCTCTTTTTTCCACATCTTCAGCGGTTACGTTTGCTTTTTCCCACGATCTGTATAAATATCCAGCAACAGGGAGTTCAACTCAAGCACAGCCATTCGACCAAATCCAACGGCAACCAATACAGATGTGAGTAAAGTTGTAATAACCGATATGTGGAAAGATGGGGCCGCATTTGCAGTATCTATGAATAAAGATTGTAGAGGAGTATGTGTACAAAATTTTGAAGGTAAAGGTGGAGGTGGTCTGAGAGGCTTAGGCCAAGTATTACTTCTATTCAATTGGTCTGGAAAGGATAAGACTGCAGAAGTTCCAGATTCTCTGATTTGGGCAGAAGTAATTGCTTTCTGTAATGGGGCTCTTGGAATATCAACCACCCATTCTTGAGGAAACTTGAGATCTTCCCATTTTATTGTGCTATGCTCTACTTTTTGGTTTAGAGCATCAGTTAAGACTAGAGTACTGGATAAAGAATCTTTACTCGGTGGCCTGGACATCCTAGTATTCCTACATCTTCCGAAAGTCTCGATGATTTAGGAAATTTCGGTAGACAAATTTAAGAAATTTCCGGAGGAAAGAAAGCAAAGGAGGCATCACATGACACATTAAAAGCCGGTGGAGGGTTTGTCGGAGGGAAGTAGATTGTCCAGTCAAACAGGCCGGGAAAAACGCGTGAAACCGTTTCCCACGAGAAAGTTATAAATACTGGGAACGCTATTAATTCAAATACCTCGTTAGGACGAAAGAAGGCGAAGCAAAAGATCTGGTCGGGACAGCTTTGGCGTGGGTGAATACTGGACGGGAGAGCCCCCGACTCATGTGAGTACAGTTGTAACTAGCCTAGGATTGAAATTATTGTCCGATCCAACGGTCAATTATAAATGAAAAACGCAAAAAAGCAATTGATGTTTTTTTTTCAATTGATGTTTTTTTTCAACGGACAATAATAAATAATAAATGAAAAACACAAAAGATGTTTTTTTTTTTTTAACGAGAAGGAATATTTTCCTAGAAATAACAATTGTCTTACTATTCAATTAAGAATCAAAAGCAACTTTCCCAATACATATAGACTCGAAACCATTATAACATACTCATTATAAACTTTTATTCATGTCATTAATTGATATTATTGACTCCCTTTCATTCCATATCAATAAATCATTTAACATAATAACATTGATATGTCCACATTGTGCAACCATTTCATTGCTGGCTCCATTCAATTTCAATAGTATTCAATTAAATAGAGGGAGTAAAATCCTAGTTGATTAAGTATGTGCTTTTTAATCAGAAAATGATATAATGAATCTTGAAAAGGTATGGTTAGAAGAAATAATTCTGATAAAGATAAATATCACCACTTTCTAGATCAATAGAATAGAATGAACATGTTATTTATCAATTTTTATTTTATTTATTTATTTATTTATCACTTTTAACATATTATTTATTAATTTCTATTTTATTTATTTATTTATTTACACCTTCAATTCAATATTATAATGTTATTATCTATATTTTTATAAAATCAGTCACACAATTAATTTTGATACATTAAGCTATTTTAGTATTTTCAATAAAATTTATTTTCACAATAATTTGGAACATATTTTCAATGGGCAATCTGCATCTCAATAGGTCTGTTGTTTCATGTTGGTTATACAAATATGAGGTGTGTTGTTTCATATTGATCGTAGTATATATACAACATCATAATAATATATATATATATATATATATATATATAT
>ML781278.1:879632-896182 GCA_009831015.1 Picea engelmannii | reverse complement strand
ATATATATATATATATATATATATATATATATATATATATATATATATATATATATATATATATATATATATATATATATATATATATATTAACTGAGTTTAATGGTTAAAAACATATGTTTCCTTCTAAGAAATAATTATAGTGATCAAAAACATATGTACATCTTCCTATATTTTAGTGATCAAATAATTATATGAAGGAAATCTTTTGTCCCATAAATAAGAATAAGAAGTCCCTTGTCTCATAAAAGTTTCACTTTCATATATTTATATATTATACTTATATATAATATATAATGTTAAATTATCATAAAAATTCAAAAATTATATTTAAAATTTTATAAATCCAAAATAATAAGTAATTTGCACAACTCTATTTTATGTCTTTTTATTAACAATTAACACATCTATAGATTTTATGTTCAATATCAAAATACAAATACTACACATAAATATCACATCAATATATAAATAAAAATATTTATAAATTAGTTAAAGTTTTTCACCATTAACTTTATTTTCATCAACTATACATAATGTAATGCTTTTACATTTTAATCAAAAGTTCTCATAACAACATATCCAATTAGTTAAAGTTTTTCACCATTAACTTTATTTTCATCAACTATACATAATGTAATGCTTTTACATCTTAATCAAAAGTTCTCATAACAACATATCCAATAATGATACTAATAAAATTAAGTAGTGAAGTAAGAAATTTGAGGGAAATGTGTCTTCAAATTTAAACCATTTCACTTTATTAAAAGAAAAAACCAAAAACATACACATAAATATACATAATGTAATGCTTTTACATCTTAATCGGAAGTTCTCATAACAACATATCCAATAATGATACTAATAAAATTAAAATTAAGTAGTGAAGTAGGAAATTTGAGAGAAATGTGTCTTCAAATTTAAACCATTTCACTTTATTAAAAGAAAAAACCAAAAACATACACATAAATATAAAAGGTATATAACTAAAATCAATTGATTATTAATCTAATTTTAAATCATTTAAGTATTAGGGGAGGTAGGTATAAGGATATTATGTGATTCTGGAGGAAATGTTATTATTCACTGTGCTTGGGGATTAGAGAATACTATGAACAATGTTTCCAAGGAATACTAATTATGGCAAGGAGTCAGAGTTGGAAAACTTAGAGGTCTTTGGAAGTTGATCATAATTGTGGACTCTATGATCGTGATAAAGGCTCTTATCAATCACAAAGACACTGGAATTAAGGCCATTCCAGGTGCAATCTCTCGGGCATGTAGTCTCCTTAAAGAGTTTGATGAATACAAATTATTCCACATCAAACATGAATTGAATAGTCGTGTTGATGGATGGGCTAAGCCAGGTTCATCGCTATGAGAGAGGGTTATTATTATAAATGGAGAGAAAGGGTTGATCGATGGGCTAAGCCAGGTTCATCGCTCTGAGAGGGCGTTATTATTATAAACGGAGAGAAAAGTTATGAGCACATCCCTTAACTTAATGGGAATATTAATTACGAATTTCAGACTACAGTTGGTGCATATGATTGTTCACATGGCCAATTGTCCTTTTCACAAACTCCGAGTGGCTCTCATGGTTTACATTTATGGTCACTTGTGTGGGATGGGATTTCCTAGTGCTTCATCAATCATGGCATTCATTATTGGAGGTTACTCTGATTTTTGGTGTGGTATTTTGGAAGTGGAGAAGTGCAAAGTGGATGAAGGTTGGATTGAAAGGCGTCCAATGTTGGTGGTCTCTCTTCTACCAGCCAAGTATTGTCTGGTAAATAGTTCTATTACTTACTTGTTTTGCTTCATATCCAAGATTGCAAAGTTTATAAATTGGATTTTGAGATTGTAGCTTCTTTTTGGATAGTTGGGTTAACTATCAGTAGCCCTGATAATTACCATGGCATTAGTTTTCTAGGAGTGTTCCTTTGTTTCCTCATGCGGGAAGGAGAATATGTGGAGGGTGGATTTCCTTCTATTTTGACTCTCTTCGGGTCTGGTTATCTTATAGAGTTTATAGATATAAGGATTATATCTGGTGATATTCCTTTTTAGATTTTGGATATCTTTCTATTGTGCTTTTTTATGAATGTTTCTTTAAGGGGTATTAAGGGTTTGTGGTTTGGTTTGATGGAGGATCTTATTCTCGGCATTGTTGTTCCATCTCTCTATTCTCATATTATTGGTGAGGTTTCTCCTTACTCTACCCATTTTGGAAATCGTGGCTTTGTTTACCTTGGGTGTTTTCACAAAGCAAGAAAGTTCATTTGGAATGTTGTTTACTTTTCTGACATAAACCACCACAGTGAAGTGAATATAACTCTCAAAAACATGTATGAAGGAAGGTTGTGGCCAGTTGGGGTCAGTTTTCTTATTATTCCCATTATATCCAACTCAGTCTGAACTGTAACCAAGAGAGATTGGTTCGAATATACTAATAGTTGTGGGAAGTGTCTTGGTCGAAGCATGGATATATCTGAAAGGGACCTTAAGCATATTATTTGTCGTCGTGAAGAGATTTCAAAGAAAACATTTTCTCCTCCTCGCCAGCTATCTAACAAAGTGGGGAACTTGGAGCGATCCATCAATCAGTGTATTGAAGGTTTGGAAACAAAGTGCCCATTTTTAATAACTTTCATCATTTAGCTTATGCAATCTATTTCTATCAACCAAGTGTTTGCGGCCTCTCGTCATGGGAATTCATTAGACGAGCAAGGGGGTTTGGAAGTGACTCCCATGGATACCAAAGAAGATTCTCCACAACATAGTGGAGTGCAAGGTTTGCAAGACCATGGATCATCTATCAACTAATGTATTTCAAAATCACATTTGTGTTAGGACAATTTCTCAAGAAATTCTATAATCAAATAGTATGGTTGCTTGTTAAGGTAGTATATATGTTTTTCAGGGCATTAGGAGACATTGATAGTATGGAAATAAGCCACATTTTTGTAAAGAATTTCCAAGTTTTGTTGTTGCTTTGACAAGGTGTTTTATACAATCAATATAAAGCTTCAATTTCCTTTTTTTTTAAATTACTAGGGGCGATAGGTATGAGGGGGGATAATATGTGATCCCGGAGGGAATACTATTGTCCACTATGCTTAGGGGTTAAGAAACACTTCAAACAATATAATTAAACCATATGCATTGTGGCAAGGTGTTAGATTAGCAAGCTTAAAGGTCTTCAAAGGATTATTGTTTTGGGTGACTCCATGATTGTGATTAGGGCCCTTATCAATCAAGCTAACATTCCAATGAAGGCCATTCCTGTTGCAATCTCTCAGGCTCCCAATCTTATAAAGGAGTTTGAAGATTGCAATTTTTTCCATATCGAGCGTGAGTTTAACATCCAAATTGATCATTGGGCTAAACATGGATCATTGTTGGGAGAGGGTGTAATCGATGTCAATGGTGAAAGAGGTTTTATCCACATTCCATAGTTTGATGGGGTTAATTAATTCAAGGTTTGAAAGGAAGCTAGCATGTTCGGTTGGTCACGCAGACAATTGTCCTATACACATTTTGTGAGCAACAATAATGGTCTACATTTATGTTAGAATGTATGGGTTGGGGATTTACAGAGTTTCGAATGTGGTCATGGCACTCATTGTTAGAAGTTCCTCCAAACGTTGGTGTGGTGTTTTGAAGGTGAAAAGGTATAGCTCAATGGGAGATTGATTCGAAAGACGCTCGATGTTGAAATACGGTATTCTATCGGCTAGGTTACGTCTGGTGAAAATATTTTTCTCTTAAATTTCATTCTCCATCTGTGAACTTGAGGCTATTGTCTTGGTTGTTGAAAAAATCAAGTTTCTTTTCTTAGTCAGGTCAAGTGCCAATATAATCGAATTTAATATTGGTTCTAGTTTTTCAAGTGAAATCCATCTTCTTTTTTCCTGGGAAGGAGAGGTACTTGAATGTAGTTTTACTCTAGTGTGATTTAATGAGGATTGGGTGTCTTGTTGAGTTTATTGATTCAAGGTTATGTTCTAGTGAGCTACCATTTTGAACTTTTGCTCTTTCTCCTTTAGGCTTGTTTCTTACTTTTCTTTTGCACGATTATAATGGTCTAAGGACTGAGTTGTCGGATATTCATGTTCCATGTTCTATCAATCCTCCACAATTTGTTTTAAGTATTAGAAGGACGAGAAATCTTGCATTGTGCTTTCAGTCTCTTGGTGAGGGTGTTAACAAAACCTTTGACTCTACTTATTCTGGGTATTCTCATATAATAAGAAGGTTCTCCTGGAAGGATTACCATTTCGTTTATTTCTCTAATCTTAAACCTCATAGCATAGAGGACGTAATTCTTAGGAACAAGACTATGTAACGCTCGTTGTCCGTTGGTTTCAATAATCCATTTGCCTTCATTTCAAACAGGTCTATTAGCACTTATCTAAGAGAAGGGTGGCTCAGGTATAATTACAATTGTGGACGATGGTTTATTCAAAGCATGGATCTTTCCTGAAGGGAGCTCAAGAAGGTTCATCGTCATTGTGAAGATATATATGAAGCAAATCGCTCTGCCCTTCGCCAATTATTAGACAAAGTTGAGAATATGGAGCAATCCTTCACTATGCCCATTGAAAGCTTGGAAATAGAGTGTTAGTTTTTAAGAACTTTGATTATGCCTCAACCCATTCAATCCCTTTCCATTAATTAAGTGTATGTTGCTTCTCAACATAGGAATTCAGAGGACGATCAAGAGGAATTAGAAGCTACTCCTATGGACATTGAAGAAGATTCTTCATAGGGTAGTTCGTCAAGAAGTATTATAATCATATAATATGGTTGTTTATAAAGACAACTATATTTTTCATAATTTTAGGAATTGTAGAGATTTTGGCTATAAGCTTCAATTTTATTTAAAAACTTCTATTGTTTTTGTTAATTCAATAATGTGGTTTATATAATATAAAGTTTTAATTTCTTTAAAACAATAATTTTAGTACTAATTCTTAAAAACTAAAAAATAAACTTTTATCAAATATTTTATTAATATTGATATTATAAAAAACAAATCCCTAATTAAAAAATGTAAAAATAAAAATAATAAAAAAACATATTATATATTTTATTTTTAATAATATAAAATATATTATTATTATTTTTAATAATATAAAATATACTATTATTATTTTTAAATTTAATGAGTTTAATATTTTCATTCTCAATGTTCTTTAAATTTAAATTTAAAGAATATCGATAAATAAGTCTAGGTGTCATTTAGAATAATAAACTTCATCATAATTTTTATGTATGCTTTTGGTAGGATCCATTTTTTTAAAACACTAATGATAGTATTAGTTATTTTATATTATACAACATTTCATAGGTCTCATTTTATAATATTATTTGTTAAGGTGGTTTGTTATAGAGAAAAATTTATTTTAATTTTGTTGGTAATTTAATAAATTTTATTGATGTTAAATGGATTTTTTCTTTTTAAATTAAATTTATTTTTCTCAAAATAAAAAAATATATATAATATATAAACATGTAATTGTATTTAGATAAGAAAAAAATTACATTATATTAAATATTTGAAACATTAACAAAAACTTAATTTGAAATTTCAATATATCTTATATTTTTTACCAACATGTTCCTATACTTTAGCCAAACAAATATCATAAGTTTTTCTTCACCCGTTCTTTAGCCAAACAAATATCATAAGTTTTTCTCCACCAATTCAAAAGAAAGTTTTATTTCATCAATTCAAAACACTAAAAAAAATATATTGTTCTTTTCTTACTTATTTTATCTTAGCATATGTACCCATATTTATACAATCAATTCTAAGAAAACCAAAAACATATTTAAATCCAAGGTTCATGAGCATATTTATAAGTAGTCCCCTTGTGATGTTATGTGATCCACTAGGTTCCTCAATCCAGCCTTGTTCCATCTTTTGAAAGATCATCTACTATCATGTTCTTATCCCTGTAGATGTATGAAAATGATATGTATGAGATAATTGATATAGGTGACTATACTTCATTATACAGAGGTTGTAATGTAAAATTCCTCATTACTATTTTTTTGTGCATCCATTGAATCACTAGAAGGAAGTCGTTATAGATTTGAATATGTGAGACTCCAATGTCATGAGCCAATCTCAAAATCAGTTTTAAAGCCATCAACTCGCATTAATTTTTATTTCTTGACCAGTTCCAGATTTGAATGAAATGTTATGGGTTGAATATATAAATAGTGTTCCTCTTGCTCCATCCCTAGGCGGGGTCTTATGTGAAGCTAAATCAAAATAAACTCAAGGAATGATCTTATTAATTCCCTCTTCCTTAGAAAAAAAGTTAATCCTATGACGTTATTAACTATTCTTTATTATATTACGGGGAAGTAGGTGTGAGTGGGGTCATTTATGAACCTAGGGGGAATCTAGCACAATCATATGAATCAAATCTATGAATGATGACCAATAATCAAGCAAAATCCTATGGACTGTAAATGGGACTTAAATTATCCATTGCACTTCAGATAAAATAATTGACTATCCAAGGTGACTCTCGTCTAATCATTCAATATATGAGGGGGGGGACCCTTCCTTCAAATTTCCAGTTAGCAGCTAGTCCAAATTTATGAGCAAAACGAAATGAATAACAGATTGAATACAATAAAACAGAGATATGGAGAACAACAATAGATATCCAGTGAACAATAACTTCTATTGAATAAATGAAATAGGCTGAAACTGTAAAACTGCAGAACTGAAAACAAATTGCTCGAATGGTGGTAGCTATCTCTGAGAAGAGATGTGGTTGCTACACTCATCCGTATAGGCAGAATGATTACAATGAGGCTCCATAGGCCTTTTTTGACATTACTCATGAATGCCAAAACCCTATACATTTAAAAACCTAATCCTAGGAGATGAAACGCCAAAAGTTATGTGGGCCCCGATGGGTAAGTTGGTACCTCAACTTCCCAAGGCCGTAACTTTTGAATACAACCTCCGTTTTAGGTGTGTGATAGCCCATTAGAAAGGAATTTTTGAGAACTACACATTATGTTGTCAAACTTTGACTCTGTTTATAGTTTGATGGTGGCAAGCCAAAAAAACACTATTTAGGGCCCCAAAATGGCCCTAGAAGTACAGAAAAATGTGTTGACATGAAAACATCCAAAATAAGCATGTTGGATTAAGTGGGTGACCACCAATATTCACCTGGAAGCCGTGTAAGGCTTCAGACAGCCTTGAAAGTGCAAGACCCACTATTACAAATAATTACAGAAGAATGTGTTGAACTAAAAACTGTCAATAAGAACCAGTTGGAATAGGTGGGTGGCCACCAATATCCACCTGGATTAGTACTCCCCCCTTAGGAAGAAATGGTATCCATTGTGTTGTGTTAGGGACCTAACCCCTCATGTAGGTAGAATAATATATTTCCATGTAATAAAGGTCAATATTAATAAGGACACCTACGACGATGTGGAGAAGGGAAGCGGGGCTACAAGGTAGCCTCCATCCAATATGGTGCAATGCACCTAACTTGTCAGTTGATCACTGGTAATCTCGTAATGAAGAACAGAACAACACAAGTCACGTGGTTTGTCATCGACCTCACAGGAAAATGCATTGAAGGAATGCAGATGAACTAGGTGAGCTACCTCGTCAACCAATTGGAGCAAGATTGTCACGAAGCACAGGATCAGGGCTACGGATTTCACTTCAGCTAGTTGTTGATTTTCATTGCCTTCGTCGCTTAGGAGATGTCAGAAGGAGTGACCTTCCCTGAAGTCGAGTTGTCTAAACCACTTGCCACGAAGTTCACTACCCTCTGGTATTCGAGCAACATGGAAAAACAATGGCAGACAAATGTGGTGTTCCACACCTATTACCTATAGCTAACGAGGGCCATCGAATCCTTTCCTCGCATGACGTCGAATACACTCCACAGGTTCAGGCAACTTGTGAAGTTCCACACAGACAGGCACTTCATTTACATCACTGCGTGTGGGGACAAACATAAGGAAGAGCTCCAGTATTATTACAAACTCACCGAGGAATATATGGAGGAAATAACTCACCAAGGAATATATGGAGGAAATAACCAAGGAATGGCCTCCAAAATTCCTTGTACTAGTCGAATAGACAGAACTCTCTAACCCCAACCTCATTGAAAATCCTGTAGTCACCCGAGAAGAGTATGATGGACCAAGCAGCTCCAAGAAAAAGAAGAAGGAAGAAGTGCAAGAGATAAACAACGCATCAGAGAAAATTGTGCCTGACTCACCTGGAGGAGGAGGAGGTGACGAAGTGAACCAAGAAGAGAAAAATGAAGAAGACAAGCAGGAATAGGGCAAAGTGACACCGCCTAAGGACCCCCTTATGGAGGCCGAGAAATCCAAGAAAAGAAAGGTTTCCCTGAAGAAACCCTCAGTGTGGAAGAAGGCATGAGCCAATAAGCCCCAGTCACAGACTATGCTTACAGTGGATGTTATCGACCTCATCATCGCAGTTGTAGCAGACACTTCAAAGGATATTTTGCAATGAAACGAAGCTAAACAAGAGGCCATGTATGACATGATTGAGGTAGAGCTAAAATGTGTACAACAAACCCTATACTCGAGCCACGTAGTGTCTACTGCGCCATCGTCATCAAAAGGTATAGAAGTGGGAGATGAGCCTGCCCAACTATGTTGATTAGCAGATGCAACAGAGGCTCACCTTCATCGTGTCTAGGAAGAAAAATAGCAGGCCACAGAGGCCTTGAAGCAAGCAAAGGAGGAAGCACTAGAGCAACATCGGGTTGTGAAGCAAGAGAAAGATGACCTCCGAGCTAAGTTTGCAGAGGACAGAGAGAAGATCCAGAAAGAAAAAGAGCATTTTCTCGCAGAGCAGATGAGAGTTAAGGAAGCAGTCACTAGAGCACTTCGCTCTATGTCGGGCCTAACACATATGGAAGGAGATATAGTGGGGAATCTCGCTGAATTTATTCATCAACTTCAAGCAAGAGTAGTAGAACTGGAACTACAAGTAGTGCCAAGCACTCCGTAGGAAGTACGAGATCAACGGGAAGAAACTGCTAGGAGTGTAGTCGAAAGAATCAAGGCACTGGCTTTAGAATGCAAACAACTAAGTAACCGAACTGTGCAAACCTATGAGCTCCTTGCAGAAGACCCGAAACTGAGGACATTGGAGTCACAACTCCAGGAGGCGAAGCAACAAGCATCGACAGTACACGCACAATTGAAGCTACTCTCAGCGGTATAGAAGATGAAAAGGTCACAAGAGGTGTGTGCAGTTGAACAACAGGTCAATGATATACATAGTAGAGTCATGGAAGTGACCCAGAGACTCCATCCAATGTAGGAAGAAGGCTGCACACTTTTTGAAGAGATCGAAGGACAAGGTGCACAGTTGGAACAAGTGATCACCACGGTGGAACAATGCTTGGAAGGAATTGTCATCGAGAAAGTCATTCAAGAGTTCACCGAGCAGGAGGCTCCGGTGAAGTAGCAGGTCAAGGAAGATCGAGCCAAGCTTGAGGCCTTCGAAGCAGAATTGTCCAGATTAGAGTGACTCAGGACGAGTCACAGGTGAGTGATGGGGGCATGTTGGCCCTTGACCAAGTTTTAGAGAACCTTGGTCATGTTTGACCACTTTTGGGACTTCGACAGGTTGGTCGAAGATGAAGCGCCCTGATGAGGCGAAGATCGCAGGATCTCGCCCCCTTTTACGAGATTTTTGGGTTTTAGGGTTTATGTAACGGGTATAGGATGTTGGTCCATTGGTTTACCCATGGTCAGTCCCTTTTTGTAATGTATAAATAAGTAGCTAGGCAATGTAAGAAGGTGGTCTGAGAGTCATTTGTAAATCGATGGCTAAGTGCTAGAGTAAGATAGAAGTAGGCTTTGTGCATACTGTGTGTTGAGAACTTGCAGAGCTAAGTGAAAGTGATTGTAAGAAGGCTCTATAATGTGCCAAGCTTGAGGAAGGAGGATCTGGCGAGGTGCACGCAGATCTCCTATCTTATGCAAAGTTGCTTTTGAGGCTCTGCGAATGTAAGAAGATTGGAAAAAGATAATAAAGAAGAAGAAGAGTTGGTGGACGTAGCCCCACATTGGGGTGAACCACATATATCCTATGTTATGTGTTTTGTGCTATATTGTCTTGTATTTGCTTAGTGCACTGTTATGATAAATATATCCATGAATGTTTAGTGCTTATGATCTGAATGAATGCTAGATTTGCTTTGATGTTATGTGTTGAATGGATAAATGTGCTCAGATCTTGGATAGTACTGCGATGTTCTGTAACTAGGGTTTTAACCTGCAATGTGAATAAGGTGTTTAAAGACTAATGAATGTTATTAGCTAAGTGTTATGTTAAGCATTGTGATCACAGATCTGTGTCCTAGCTAGGTTGTAGACACTTGAGTCCTGCAACCCCCCCTGCCTCTACCTTGGGTGAGACTTTATCTGCTTCGCAGGTGTTGCCGAAAGGGCCGGTAGTTAGGGTTTTGTTGGTGCATTGTTAGAGCTGAACCCTGGGTCTGCCCCTGTGCCAACAGGTCCCATTATCATGGATTTTAAGGAATTAACCATGCAAATTCGACCAGGAGGGCCAACAATATAAGTTCCAAGTCATCACCTCTGGTTCCTCGGAGATCATTAGTTCCCATCGCATGGAAAATCTTCTCAAAAGAGGTCATTCTGGAATTATTTCCCAACTCCATGCCATCCAAGCCATTGACACACCCTCTGTGCCACAGGACCTCCAATCCATCCTCTCTAAACATCAAATGGTTTTTTCCACTCCCCAGGGACTCCCTCCTTCCCGTGGTGTTCATGATCATTCCATTCCCCTTGTCCCATGAAGTCTTCCTCCCAATATACATCCCTATCATCACCTATTTTCCCAAAAAAATGAAATTAAGAAAATGGTTCAAGAACTGCTCAACGCAGGTGTTATCCGCCCTAGTACAATCCCCTACTCTTCTCCTGTGGTCATGGTCCTTTAAAAAGAAGGCTCTTGGGGCATGTGTCCTGACTTCTGCGCCCTCAAGAAACTCACCATTAAAGACAATCTTCCCATTCTTGTCATTGATGACCTCTTGGATGAATTGAGTGGCACCTAGTATTTACTAAACTTGATCTTCGTTTAGGCTACCACCATATCCATATGAAAGAGGCAGGCATGCCTAAGACTTCCTTTAGAACTCATGAGCGCCACTAGAAGTTTTTGGTCATGCCATTTGGCTTGTGTAATGCTCCATCTACTTTCCAAAGCCTCATGAATTATGTCTTCCGTCCTTTTCTCTGTCATTTTGTGTTAGTTTTCTTTGATGATATCTTCATCTACAACAAAACCTGGACATACCATCTTGCTCATGTGGATCGAATTCTCCATATACTCTCTCAACACCAACTTTTCCTCAAACAATATAAATGTGCTTTTCTCGCCTCAGAAGTAGAGTACTTGGATCATCTTGTTGGCAAGGATGGCGTCGGGTTGGATCCTAAAAATATTGAAGATATGCAAGATTGGCCTCACCCAAAGACTCTCAAAATCTTGCGGGGATTTCTCGGTTTAATAGGTTATTATCGCAAGTTTGTTAATAATTATGGAAAGATTGCAACACCTCTCACTGCACTCCTTAAAAAAAATTCTTTCACTTGGACTCCAGCATCTGCTCAGGCTTTTCAAACCTTGAATATGGCCATGTGCACCACTCCAGTCCTGGCCCTTCCTAATTTCACAAAGACCTTTGTCCTTGAATGTGATGCTTTTGGGAAAGGAATTGGCATTGTCCTTATGCAAGAGGGTCGATCTTTGGCCTTTACCAGCAAACAACTATCCGAGAGAAATTTGGGAAAATCAATTTACGAAAAGGAAATGTTGGTTATTCTGCATGTCGTGGATTTTTGGTGACCTTATCTATTGGAGAAACACTTCCAAATTAAGACAGATCATCAAAGCCTCAAGTATTTTCTGGAACAATGCCTTTCCTCCCCTAAGCAAGAAAAATGGGTGACTAAGCTCTTTGGATATGATTATGAGATCATTTACAAAAAAGATAAAGACAATGTGGTTGCTGATGCACTTTCCAGAAAATAGGAAGATGGTGGATCTCTTTTTTCTCTCTCTTTCATTGTACCAGATTGGCTCCAAGTTATTCTCCATGAATGGCTACATGATTCCAAAAGTTCGCATCTGATACTACAACTGCAGTCCAATTCTCCAGTTTCCCTAGGGTACTCTTGGCTTAGTGATGAGCTTCGATACAAAGGTCATTTGTATTTAAGTAAACAGTCAAAACTTAAATCCGTTGTACTTTCTGAGCTTCATGCTACACCCACTGTTGGGCACTCCGGGTTTACCAAAACTTATGACCGGGTCAAATGCTCTTTTTTCTAGGAGTGTATGAAACATGACATTCCTAATTTTGTGGCTGAATGTGATGTGTGTCAATGCAACAAGGGTGAAACTGTCAAATCTCCTGGCACACTACAACCGCTTACGATTCCATCTGCTATTTGGTCGGATATCTCTATGGATTTTATTGTCGACTTACCTAAATCGGGCAATAAATCAATCATCATGGTGGTAGTTGATCGTCTTTCCAAGTATGTTCATTTCTGTGCTATTCAACACCCATTTAAATCATCTACTATGGCTCAACTTTTCATGGATCATGTCTTCAATCTTCATGGCATGCCACATTCTATTGTTTTTTTATCGCGACCCAACTTTCACCAACAATTTTTGGCAAGAATTGTTCAAGCTACAAGGCACCCAATTGCATCTCAACACAACTTATCATCCCCAGACTGATGGTCAAATTGAAGTTATCAACAAATGTTTGGAAACATATTTTTATTTTTTTTTGCATCAGAAAGGCAGAATCAGTGGGCTCAATGATTACCACTAGTTGAATGGTGGTACAACACTTCGTACCATACAGCTACGTGCGTGACTCCTTTTGAAGCGGTATATGGACAAAAGCCACCTTTAGTCCTCTCATATTTTCCAGGTGTCTCGAAGGTCCACGCGGTTGACCAAACGCTTACAGTTAGAGAAACTAATTTTCGTACCCTCAAAGAGAATTTGGTCATGGCCCAGAATCACATGAAACAACAAGCAGATCAAGGTTGCTCTGAACGTCAATTTGTAGAAGGGGATCAAGTGTTTCTTCGACTGCAACCTTACAAGCAAACTTCCCTCAAGGCTAACCATTGTTAGAAAATAGTATCCATATTTGATGGTCCTTATACCGTTCTCAAGCATGTGGGACAAGTGGCCTATCAGTTATCTTTGCCCAGTCATTCTAAGCTCCATCTTGTTTTTCATGTTTCCTGCTTAAAGAAGGTGATTGGAACTAAGTGCTAAAATCAAACCAACCTTCCTGAGTTGGACGAAGAAGGATCCATTTGGCTACAACCACAAGTAGTTTTGGACCAGCATGAGCGTCGACTGCGTTAGCGAACCATCAAGGAAGTGCTAGCCCAGTGGAAAGATACAACTCCAACAGATGCCACTTGGGAACCAACTACCATTCTGCAACAATTTCCCCATCTCGAGCCTTAAGGACAAGGTTGTTTTTAAGGGGGAGGACATGTTAGGGACCTAACCCCTCATGTAGGTAGAATAATATATTTCCATGTAATAAAGGTCAATATTAATAAGGCCTAGCAATAAGGAAGAATAAGTCCAATGTAAGAAGACCTAATAGAAGCTTCCGCTTCTAGAAGGATATTCCTCTAGATGGTTCTTTTGATAGACATATTTAGTATAAATAGGAGTCGAGGGTATGATAACTTTTGTCTTGGATATTATTGTAATAGAGCTATGCTCTGCTGGAAGTTGCCCCCTAGAAGAGGCAAGTGAACATTTCTCTCGGTAATCAAAGTGATATTTCTAGTGTTATTTTGTTATCATTTTGGTATTATTGTGGTGTTGTTCTGGTTATATTGTTGTTCATCTACCATTTCTAGCTATTTATTTATGTTCTGCATACTAATATATCTAGAATATTACATGTTGAGTGCCCCCATCAAGTGAGGAAACTTTTGTTGAATTTGGCCTTGGGTGAGCCACTAGCCTTGGTGGAGAAGTTGCCCTACCTTAACAACCTGATAAAGATGGATTATGTCTATCAAACTCTTCGTATGAGCCACCAATTCCTCAAGTCACATCAATTCCATCAAAGGACGAATCGATCAACAATCAATCTCTCTTGGAAACAAGACTCGTGTTTTGGTCAAATATTTGCAGTGGTTGCAGCAAACGGTTTCACCATCAAATATTAAAGTGGATCATAATCTCCATGTTCCACTACCAAGGATCAAAAGGAATCAAAGGACGAGTAAGAAATTGGTATCTCTGCGCATAGACCAAGTAAATGACATCCTCTTTGAAAGCCCCAACAAAGATTCCAATATGTTTATGTAAAATAAATTGCATACATTGTCTTCATAAAAATCTTGTTTTGATTATAATTAAGATGACAAAATAGTATAGTAATTTTGTGAACAATAATTCCATGATGAATTACCTTTTTGTAACATCTCCTTACATAATTAGACTACAATTTTTTATTAATACAAATCTTTTCAAACAATTATTAAAAAAAACTATTATTTATTATATTAACTAAAACTATTATTTATTATATTAACTAAATATTTACAATTCATATGACTATGATATTTACAATTCATATTACACACTTATTCATTTTAATTTTCTATTATTTTTTATTTTTTTTTAAAGTACATTAAATTTGAGTCTTGTTGTGTTTTATAACTTTGCGGCAAGTGTTATATATCTATCCAATCATAAAGTCATATAAATTCTTATAACTACCATATGTCAACATGAATGAATTTATAGTGTGGCTATGTAATGTTTATATTATAACTTTTATATAAGATAAAATACAATTATATATCGTGCATTTCATGATGTAGTTCAAATTTGATTGTTTATATCCAATCTATATTCAATGTTGCATTTTTTTTAGAATTGTTTTTTTAATATTTAAAATATTTTGTTATTTTGTTTATTAATTACACTAAACTTTATTTTTTTATAGAATTGTTTTTTAATATTAAAAGATTTTGTTATTTTGTTTATTAATTACACTAAAACTTTAATAGAGTTCAAAATATGTGTTTTTAATAGAGTGTAAAATTAAAAATGATATTGTTAATATTATATATATATATATATATATATATATATATATATATATTCTCCCTGTATAGGGTGATAGGAAAGAGACGAGACATGTGGTTTCCTTCCAACGCAAGCCATCACACGTCAGTCTAGCTTGTTGGCACCTCCCACCCCTCAACCACCTCCGTCACCTCACCTTATGCAACTTAAACTCACCTTTTATGTGTGTATTGTCCTTCTCATGGCTCTTCAATGTTGTCACAATCACTCTCAGTCAATGACGCTCCATTGGTACCTAACTCCAACCTATTATTCCCTCTACACCTTGTTTCTCGTTATTATTACTCTTGTAGACATCATTCCATTTACTAGTTTTCATATCAAACATTATGATTGCATCCATCATTCATTATCATTATCTAGGTCGATGGAAGGTTTTGTTATCTTGACCATCCTTTGGAAGTGGTCTCGCCACCTTTCCTTCCCCTTTCTCTTCTCTGTCCAATTCCCCCTATCACTTCCTCCTTTGGTTTTGGACTATCCCTCTTATCCCTCCTCGTTATCCTATCATTGTTCCTTTGTTGCGATGGCTAGAGATGGTCGCTCTCATCGAGCCAAAGGAAGCTTCTCCCACATAAATAGGGGCCACTTTGACTCTCGTCGTGTCTCTATGGCCAAAGAATCTGTTGAAGCCTACTAAGCCCATACCCCTCCCAACATTCGCACTGAGATTGATCTTATTGAGGCAGACGTTCGTGTTTTGAGGAATTTCATCTCGGATAAGGAGGTGCTCAATTCTAGTAGTTTGTGGGTCCCCGACACTGGCAACACTCGGGCCTGTGTTTCTTAGTATTTGAAAACTATAGACATTTATTGGCATCTGGAATTCTTTTTGGGTCACGTCCTTGTTGAACGACATTAGGAAAAACATGAGATCTTACTGCAACTAGATGACGACTGGTTACAACTCAAAATTCTTGACCACAAAATGAACCTGATTGCAAATTAAATGGTGGGAATGGACCTAACAAAAGTGGACTTGCATCAACCCCTGGTGTGTGCGACTGAGGGCCAACCCATTACTTAGTTTTTAATGATTTTTAGTTTATTTAGTTTGTTGTTTAGTATAGGAGGCTTGGGTATGTCAACCCCGTCGCACATTTGTCAATTCAGAAAAAAAACAACAACTAGTCTTTTGTACAACAAACAGTTTTAGATTTCACTCTATTCAGGCTTATAGTTTCAATAGACGGATATTTCATAAAATTTCAGACAACTTGATGCATTGTTGTTGGTCTAATTTCTCCATTAACAAGCCAACAACAAAGTTTTTGTATAACTCTCTTATAATAATATAAAAACTCAAGATTATATATATATATATATA
>ML781278.1:838223-871628 GCA_009831015.1 Picea engelmannii | reverse complement strand
TATAAGGCTCTCTAGCCCCATCTGATTTCCCCATCAACATATCCTCATGTTGACAAATAAGACTCTCAATAGGTCTCTCTTCAACATCCTCATTAAAGAATACTTCTTGTTCAGATTCATATAAACAAACATTCTTTTTATACCCAGTTGCTCTAAGTTCTTCCTTCACTTTGGTAGACATTATTTGCCTTAGCTTCACCTGCATTGAATACCATCTTACCTTCTTCTTCCACATTGTCTAGCCACACCTCTGGTCTTCCCCATATTCTTGTATCCATTCCTCTAGTACACTAAGATTTACTTTCAACTCAACCATCTCATTTTCAAACTATTCATCACTCCTTTTCTTTATGCCAACTTCTTTGGCATTTCTTTCCAATTGATTGTCACCCCACTCTGAACCTTGTAGATGACCTTCAATAGTCCCATTTTTCTCTTTCTTCTGTGGACCCTTCTTGTCCACTTGTGAGATGCAACAAGCCCTTCCCATCTCTGTAACAATTCTACAACTTGTCACTAGTACCGATCATCCTCTTGGTAAATTCTCTTGGTTCTTTGCAATATAACCTTTTCTTGAGCACTCTTGCTCCTCAACTTTCAAAGATGTTAGGTTGTTGCTATCAATTGCTCACCTCTCTTGTGAACTGCAATTTTCCTCTTCTTCTTCATCAATCTAATTTGATGTTGTGGTTCTGTCACAATTTTCTTTACACAAGAGCTCTGCTTACTCCCATTTTCCTCTATCACAACTTCACTGTTGTAATGGTTGCTATCCTCATTCTTCCCTGCTATAATTTCCTTGTTGTCTACTTCAACCTGCAATTACAAATCCTCATGACGAGAGTTATTGTAAAACATATCACATCAATGGCTTCATGATTTGTTATGATCTTAGTCTCCGACAACCCTTCTTCGAATTCACTTCCCTTGAATCAATTAAACTTCTTAAGGGCACATATGTTTTGGATTTTCCTCTAAGAAAAACCCTCTTCAGGGAAAACAAACTCCCTCAATCCCATGTCTCCATATGTAATTCCTGAGATCAAATATAGTGACAAGTATCTGACTTCTTCCTTCAAATAATATGTCCATGCTTTGTTGGTTATACCCTGCAAATTTCTCCTCAATGACAATTAATTCATGTCCATAACCACAATTCATACCTACAATCCTCCAAAGGATCTCATTCTCCTACTCTTACTTTTTCTAGAATTAACAATCGGATTTTAAATATCAACCTGCATTCTCTTGTCACGTCACGCTTCTATTGTGCACTATGTAACTCTGATCTCCTCCCAAAGAAGAAGACAGTCTTCGTAACCTTAAGAATATCATCTTTCTTTTTCCAAGAACTCAATCCTAAAATGTTGCAACGTTCAAAGATTCACCGTTCTGACTACATTCCCCAATAACAACCTTCTCAAAGAACATTATTAAACTCTAATTCTATCTCCAAGAGCATTTACCCTTGCTCTGATACCAAAACTAATGACCTTAATGGTAAAAAACCTACAATTATGGCAACCTTATTGTTTTAGGTTGTTACTCAAACCCTCTTAGGGGTGTCTAAGCATCTCTTTCAATTTTTAGTCACACATATCCTAGTTCACTTTACTTCAGGCCCTCATTAAATTTTTCCTTAGAAGACTCACTCTCTATTTTTATCCTTAAACTATTTGATCACAGTATGGATTGAATCCTTCTTTGTTCATCCTCGAAGCGCTAACCTCGTGGTGTTTCACTTTCATACGATCGGAACCCAATGACTGAGAGATTATGCTTTTAGTGCTACTCTTTATGCATGTCTCCAATGCTAAAGTTTTCAACAATATGACCAAGGTTCATAACCCTGGCGATGTATTTCGGGGCTAAGTTATGGACTCAAATATCCATGCTAAGGGGGGGCCAAAATAAATAATCGACTGACGTGTGTCAATGTCTTGGATGATTGGGATCATTTCGCAAATAAATTGCAGGATTAACCTTTGTGCATGTCCATATGCGATATGGATCTACACCTTCCAATTTTGACTACATAACGTTTGGACGATCCACGATCCTTCCTGGTTGAACCTTTGAAACGATAGTCTTCGCCTGCTCTGACTACACAATCCGACGACTCACACTCAATATCATATTGATTGAACGATCCAAATGGATCTTGTTCCTCCTTTGACTTCCATACTCGTGCAATGTCCACGATATTATCAACACAGGATCACTGTTGATCCTATCGTGATCAATAGTGGATCACGATCCTCGACCCTCACTCTTGCAAAGAAAATTCTAAAGGGGGTTTTAACTCGTTTCTCAGAAAAATTGATCCCGAATACCCAAATGGATCGAATGTAGATAGGTTGTCGATCCCCTTATATCGCAATGAACAAACTGGAATTTCTCCCCGGCCACAAACTCTACTTTTCCTACATACACCACCTCAACATAACAAGGAGAGACTTAAAATATCACATATTAATGGTCAAAGGCTTCCACAGTCAATAATACACAGTAAATGGGATAATACTTGAAATAGAATATTTCTCCATTAATATAATACACCCTTAATTACATATATATACATAAAGAAATTTAATGTCTTCCTGGTCGGAACTACATTCAATGGCCTTATTCTTTTGATGGTCAAATTCTCAATGAACGACCTCTCATTGGCATGATCACTGTATCCTTGGCTAACCTTGAATGCCTCCAAGGTTCACATTTTTATACAAAAGGATCTTGAACTAAAGTTTGTTTATATCCACAATAATCTCTCAACAATCCCTAAGGATACTCTCACTCAAATCCTAGGTTTAGGATTCAAAATCCTCTTAAGATGTAACTATCTTAAGATCTCGTAACTCCTCTCATGTTCTCACACATTTGAGAACATTTACAAATTCAATCCTCACCTTCATCAACAAACCCTATCCTATGTATCTCTTCTAGAAACCACTTAAAACATAGGAAAATATTGTTGATGAAAGCAGCTATGGGAGACATCCTCCAGCTTACAAACCTGTGAGATGTGGAACATAGTAGCTATGTGAAGTCTTTATCTCATCTTACAAACCTAAGAGAAATCCCTTATGAAGGGTTCGTGGTTCCTGCCTGGGACAGAGTCAAGAACGTAAATATGGCCTCCTCCATGACGTGAGTGAGAAGAACTCTAGATGATTATCCAATGTAAGAGAGATCTATTGAGTTAGGACATTCCTGTGGCTGAGCATAAGATGAACGTGGGAAATCCCAAAAGTGTTGGGCACATCATCATGAGAACAAAAATTAAGATGATGTGATGGCCTCCTCTGACCAGAAGCAGAGTTTATGAGAAGACTCCAGATGATCCTTTTGTAGGTGGCAGTGGGAAAATATATCTGTAGAGTGGACATCCTTGTGGACAAGCACAAGTAAACGTGTGAAGACCTAGTTCATCTGTGTAATGTAGTGAATCAGGTCCATGGCATTCCTATGGATGTGCCCCTAGTGGATGAGCACTAGTGGATGTATCCAATCCTTTGTTATATATTGTTCAAGAGTCAGACCTACCTGCAACCCTAGTGTTTGTGTAAAGGGTACAGGTCGACCCTACCTTATTGTGTCTGAAGATAAACTATAAAAGATAATTAATATTGATAGTAATATTAATATTAATATTAATTATTATATTAATAAATAAATAATATAACTAAGTGAGGTCGGTCCTATTGTGCCAATAGACACTTCAGTTGATAGGACAAGTCTAATATAAGTAACAAGAAATCTTTCATTTGTAAAACACACACACACTTGTGAGTTTTGGAAATTTTAGCAAGTACACTTCTTGGTCAAAGTTGCGCACCTCTCTTGGGCGCTAGAGTTATAGGGTTTTGTGCACCCTCTTGTGTGCTAGGATATTCTTGGTGGTGAAAGTTCTTTCTCTTGAAGAGTATAACAAAGGATTTGGCTAGGTGTTTATCCCTTGTTTGAGAAGGGTTTCCTAGGATATATCTTGTGTTCTTGTGCATGGTGTTTCTTCTTGTGATCTTGGTTGCTGCAACATTCTTGATTATGGTTAAGACATGATGAAATTAAATGAAAAACATGCTTAACCTAGCTTATGAAAAATCAACATGGTATCAGAGCATAGGTCTTGAAAGAACCCATTGCACAAGTATTCTCTACAAGAAAAAGGAAAAACGTCATTGTTGTCGTACATGGAAATTAGAGATTTTTTTTATTGAAGAAGATTTTCAACCTCAAAACCATCTAGAAAAGTGTACCCTAACCCAAGGAACTCTTTGGCACCTTCGGTGCACCTTTTCTGTAACATCCCCGACCACCTAGGCTGGGCCATGTTACTCCAAAACACTCTTTCATTTTCTCAGCGGAACATACTGTAACATACCCAACAACCAACTAAGCTATGCCACATAAAATTTTCAAACTGCATGCAATTAAAACATATGCACAAAAAACTCTTGCGACAACTTTACATTTAAAACGTAAACAAACAAATACATTTCGTAAATGCATGGATTCACACTGAAATAACAGTAAACATATACATGCAACTTATACAGGGAATACCCATAAATATAAACACAGTTATAAACACACATAAGATAAACCCATGGAAATAAACATGTGAATAACAATACAAAATGTAAATTTATCACACAATTAGCACTTATCTTGGTAATAATGTCACCAACTGCGTGCAGACCTTCCATGAACCTCCTAGCCTTAGACTGCATTGCTCATCACTCTCAGCAGTGGGTCACCCTCGAGCTAAGACTAAACTTCACCCGGGAAAAGGGATTCCTAACCAGGCTAAGGCTCATGGACAACAGGAAAGACTCTGTCACAGGGGCCTGCTCAAACTAACAAGCTACAATCTCTTATTCCCCACATGCCTGTCCCACCCAAGGAAGCGCGCCCCTTCTCTGCTCAACGGTCCCTCGACTGCCCCACTTCCCTTTCAGGGCTTCAACAACAGGCCAGACAAGAAGTATCAGAGCCCTATAGTTGCAGTTTAGCACCTTCAGGAAGTCACTTCCCAACAATTCCCTCACCTAGAGAGAAATTTCTCACGGGCTCGACAACCCGCCTCTTCAATATCCCACGGGCTTGACAACCTACCTCTTCAATCCAGCTCCCAAGCTAACCATCTACACAAACATAATGGTTATGGATACAAGTTCAGGTACAATGACATGAAGATACAAAGGATAGCTCAATGGGTGTGTGAATGCTCAAGGATGATTGACTGGATGACTGATTGATGGAAGGAAGTGTGAAAATTAACTATGTCCCAACAATATGTATGCATGTCCCCAACTTGACACTTGCCATGTTGGGAGCTACTTTGGCCCACTTGTCCCCAACTTTGGAACTTAGGATAAAATAATTATCCATACTTTATGATTTAAGAAATATTAATATAATATTCCTTTTTGGCTTAAGCTCCCTAGCTTAGCCCTTTTATTTAACTTTTGGGCCCCACCCTTTCCAAACTAGTGGAGTTTAGTCCCCCATCTCTTTTATCGTGGTCGGTCTACGCGCAAGGATGTATTTTATATTAATTATGAGACATGTACAAAACCAGGCGCACTGACCTTTAACATCTAGGCTCTCCGGCCTAATCAAAACATAATCATCCTATCTTATAATAACTAGCCCACCAGCCTATAAAACATAGCATATACGCAAAGGCTTGATGGACTCACAATCACGCACACTTATGATGCTACGCGTAGTATCATGGAATGTGTATACTTCATCATTTCACTGCGTATTACATGCACGCACTATGCCATGAAATTGGCATACAAAATGATATCAAAATAACTCACCAGATTACGTGCATTTGTATTTACATTTACAATTGGGTTCGGCCTAGGGATATTACAATCCTTTCCCCTTATTTATGCACAATTTTCAGTGCATTATGTACACAAATACAACAAAAATTCAAAGATCCTAAAAAAGATGTGGGCTTTCTGCCTGCATTGCATCCTCATGCTCCCAAGTAGCATCCTCAGGACCGTACTAGGTCCATTGGACCTTTACAAGCCTTATGGCTCGATTCCGGAGCTGTTTGATTTTCCGGTCCAAAATGAGTACCAAATGCACTTGAAAAGCACCTTCTTGCTCCACCCGAATCACATTCCATCAATAACATGATTAACATCAAGTATATATTTCTTGAGCAAAGATACATGGAATACATTATGAATAGACATAGATGCAGGGAATGCAATCATATAATCTACTGGACCAATCCTCTCTAGGATTTCAAACGGCCCACAATAACGAGCTGCCAACTTGGAACAATTTCCCAACTTCAGGGAACTTCTGTTGGCTTTCATTTTCAAGAACACATGGTCCCCAACTTTAAATTCCCTGTGCGTCCTGCCCTTATCAACATAGCTTTTCTGCCTGTCCTGGGCAACCTTTAAATTTTATTTTATTTTTATCATTTGCTCCTCCATTTCCCTGAGAAAATCTGGCCCAACCACTTCTCTATCTGCTGGGTTATCCCAACTTACCGGTGTGTTGCACTTTCTGCCATATAATGCCTCAAATGCGCTCATCTTTAGAGATGCTTGGTACCCATTGTTATAAGCAAACTCTACCAAGTGTAGGTAGTCTTCCCATTTTCATGGTTTATCCATCACATACATCCTCAACATATCCTCAATCACTTGATTCACCCTCTCTGTTTGTCCATCTGATTCTGGATGATAAGTTGTACTAAAATTCAAATTTGTTCCAAATCCATTAGATAATCCTTTCCAAAAATTTGAGGTAAATTTTGGATCTCTGTCAGACACAATTGTCTTGGGTATGCCATGTAATCTAGCAATTTCCCTCATATAAATATTAGCAATGTGGGCTGCCTTGTGAGTTAGCTTAACTAGAATAACATGGGCAGCCTTAATAAGCTTATCCACCACTACCATGATAGAATCATGTTGCTTGTTTATTCTAGGTAGTTTGGTGATGAAATCCATGGTTACAGCTTCCCATTTCCACTCAGGAATGGGTAATGGTTGTAGCAAACCAGCTGGGTGTCTATGTTCGGCCTTTACCTTTTGACATTCCAAACATTTGGCAATAAAATCAACAACTTCTTTCTTCATGTCTGGCCAATAATATTGGCTCTTGACAGTTGCAATAGTTTTCTGATAACCTGGGTGCCCAGAATAAGGTACATTATGCATTTCTCCCAATATCACATTTTTCAATTCTTGGGAAATTTGTACAAACATTATGCCCCTACACATAAGAATTTCATCATTAACTAGCTTGTATTCTTCAATTTTCTGCTGCAAATTACCTAGTTGTAATTTTGCCACTAATTCTTTGTATTGCAAATCTAATTTTGCAGCCTTTAAAATTCTAGGTTTCAAATCTGATTGGTACATGCTAATGAATGTAGCATGCATTTCATGCACTCTTCCGCTGAGTGCATCAGTCACTTTGTTCTTTTTCCCCTTAATATGCTTTATGTCAAAGTCATATTCACTTAGAAATTCTAGACATCTGCTTTGCCTAGCATTTAGAGTTGGATGATCAAATAAATATTTCAGACCATTATGGTCTGTTCTCAGCTCAAACATTTTTCCCATGAGGTAGTGTCTCCATTTCCTCAAGGCATGCACTATGGTTTCAAACTCCAAATCATGAGTGGCATAGTGTCTTTCATGCTCTTTCAACTTCCTTGATTCATAACATATGACAAACCCATTTTGAGTGATGAATCCACCAAGTCCTTCTTTACATGCATCTATGCATACAACGAAGCCTTCATTTGGGTCTGCAATCCTTAGTATTGGAGCACTTGTCAATAATTGTTTCAAGTGTTGGAAACTTTTTTCACAATCCAATGCCCATTGAAATTTCACACCCTTTCTTTGCAAGGAAGCGATTGGGTGTGCAATATTTGAGAATCCTTCAAAAAATCTTCTATAGTAGCCTGCAAGCCCCATGAATGATCTGACCTTTGTCACATTCTTTGGCACTGACCATTCTCTAATGACTTCTATCTTCTTCGGATCCACTGCTACCCCATCCTTTGAAATGATATGTCCCAAATAATGAATTTGATTTTGGTAAAATGAACACTTGCTCAATTTGGCATACAACTGATGCTCCCTTAATACTTGCAACACCATCCTCAAATGATGCTCATGCTCTTCTTCTGACTTGGAATATATAAGAATGTCATCCAAAAAAATAATGACAAACTTGTCTAAATATTCTTGGAAAACACCAATCATTAAGCACATGAAAACAACCGGTGCATTTGACAACCCAAATGGCACCATTGTGAACTCATAATGACCATACCTTGTCCTGAAGGTGGTCTTGTTGATTTCTTCCTCTTGAATCCTTACCCGATGGTATCCTGACCTGAGATCTAACTTTGAAAAATATCTTTGCATCCTTCAATTGATCAAAGAGATCATCAATCCTTGGCAAAGTATATTTATTCTTTACATTCACTTTATTCAGTTGTCTGAAATCAATGCGCAATATTAATGTCCCATCTTTCTTCTTTACGAACAAAACTGGGGCACCCCAAGGTGACACACTTGGGCGTATATAACCCTTCTTCAAAAGTTCTTCAAGCTTAATTTGCAACTCCTTGAACTCTGGTGTACCCATTTTGTAAGGAGTCTTCGACACTGGAGCTGCTCCAGGCATTAAATTTATAGAGAAATCAATATCTCTCTTTGGGGGTAGTCCCGGTACCTCCTTGAACACATCCTCAAAATCTTCCAGAACTGCATGATCTTCCAAATTTGGCACCTTATTTTTAGGTGTCTCTTCCATATGTGCTGAAAATATTTGACACCCTTTCCTGTAACATTTCTTCAGTTGCAATGTTGAAGTTTCTCTGATGGTTACTACCCTGGGAATTCCCTGCACTTTCCTTTGGTTCCCATCTTCATCCAGGCAAGTAAATGCTTTGTTATGACAGTCTAAGAGAGAATGATGTTGGTCCAATCAATCCATCCCAATTATACAGTCACAGGAACCTAAAGGCAAGATGTTCAAATCTTCCCTAGTGGTCAACCCATTCATGTCCATAATACATGACTTAACCATCTCATTAACTTTTCTTTTGGCTCTGGTAGCCAGCTGCACCAACCAAGATTTCCCATGCTTTCTTCTTGGCAAATGAAAACTTTCCACCATCTTAGGATCTATATAACTATGACTAGCTCCTGAATCAATTAAAATAACAATGGTTTGGTTGTTGATCATACCTTCAACTTCAATCATATGTGACTGATCCTTGGTACATTTCTACCCAGGTCCTCCACTGTTTTAGGTTGCTGCACATTGTGAACAACTATCACTTTTTCACCTCTGTGAGGACAATCTCTGAACATATGACCCCCTTTACAACCCCGTCATTGAATAGGTGTCTGCCTTGGCCTTTGACCCCCTGTTTCAATCGTTCTGGGTTCTCTAGAATTTTTTTGTCCCTGTGGATTATTTCTGAATAATGGTGGCTTAGTTCCCTTCTTCCTTTGATCCATATTGAACTTCTTTTTGTCTTCCCAAGATTTTTGGAAAGTTGGCCTTACTTTTTGCTGATCATATAGGCATTTAGCTCGCCTTATGGTCTCCTCCAATGTCTTTGGATCATCATACTGTATTTTGTCACTGATGAATGATGGAAATCCACTCAAATACCTTTGAATCTTAATTGTCTCATCCTTGATGAAAGAGACATACTTCAGCAGTTCTAAAAACCTTCTCTCATATTCATCAATGGTCATACTCTCAAGCTTGAGTTCAAAGAAATATTTCATTTTCTTGTCATAATATCTCTTAGTCAAGTATTTCTTCTCAAAATACTTCTTGAATTCTCTCCAAGTAACACTTTTCTCTTTAATGTGTTGCACTGCACAAGTTGATCCCACCACATGGATGCTTTTCCCTTCAGTTGATAGATGGAAATTCTACCTTCTGCCTGAGATGAATAATTATGCAATTGAAAATACTTTCTCATGCCCATCAACCACGTTTCTTCATCTTCATCCTTCTTGTGCTCACCATCAATTGTAGGAGGTTTGATTTTGTTCATTTCTCCTCGTAGCTCATCCACCCCAGACCTCTTATGCTTCCTGACAAGGGATGGAATTGAGATGTTGTGTTCCCTTTTATTGGAATGCTTCGGGGAGTGATGGTGATGTCTGCTAACACTTCTTGTTCTTCTTTTCCCATCAGGAGACTTGTGACTTCCTGATTTGCTTGAGCCACTCTCCTTATCCAATTTATTTTCTATTCTATTCAAGCTCTGCAATAAATTCATGTTGAAGTCATCTTATTGCTCCTTTGCTCTCATAATCCTTTCATTATCATATTTATGGCTTTGGAAATCATTCTGTAAATTTTAATGGTCTCTACCATATTCATGTTTTTATCTCTTCCTTCTCCATGTCCATTGGAGTTTGTTCCTTAAATGCCCAAATGGACATCCATTCCTCTAATATCGTCCTCATGACTGTAAGTTCCCTGTGCCTCTTCCATTACTATGGACTTTGTGTTGATCTTGATCTAATCTAGTTGTTGTTAACTTTGCAAAATGTGCAGCCAACAAAACTTTGCCAGGCTAACTGTTTCAACAATTCATGATAAATATGAACCATTTTGGTTCCATAGTACATATCATAATTCTTTCTTCTGATTTCTTGAAACATGAAATGTCCAGATCAATTTTCTAGGTGGATATTTAGGTTCCACTATCCGAGACCTTTCCAACTCCTGCTCCCATGCTCAATTCCGAGTCTTGAGAAGAAAATTATGGTTATTAGAAATTCGTCCATTAACTTTTCTATTCATTTTTCAACTTGGCGCAACTCGGCGCTGTAATTATGAATTTTTGCACCTAGTCCATTCAGGGATGATTTTAGGGGCTAAATTTCGCTCGTGGGCTAATTTTCTGTGGTTTTTCCAAAAACGAGATTTGCTATTTTAAAAATGATTTGCCCAAATTCTATAGGATAAAATTATTTTACCTTAATAATTGCCAAAATTTTATAAAAACTATATAAAATCCTTAAAAATTTGAATATTTTTACAAAAATATCGCCAATCATTTATAGTTGGCATATGAAGGATTAGTAAGATTCGCCAATGTTTCTACATTTTAAAATAAATTTCCATCCTTAAAATCATCCCTGACTCCATTGAAATTTTCGTATGAGCTCAATTGGGTTTCTGCATAAACATATTATGGACATTAATTCCAAGTTTCACCTCATTCTTGGTTCCGCGTTGCTAGTTACAACTTGTTGAAGTTCTAGGCCAAAATACCATATTGTAACTGATATGGTACATGTACCTTCTTTTCCATTTTAAACATTCTTAACATGCCCAAAATTTAAATTCATCTCTTGAACTGTCTTCTATGGTTCAATAGCTTTCCATTGACTTCTCATGTGCCTCAATTTGATTACGGAGCATAAAGTTATGGCTCTCTGAAGTTAGATGGGTCTTACATTTTACCCTCGATTGTTTGTGCTGTATCTTTATCATAAAAGCTCCATTTGACGAACGATTTACACCATTAGAAAGCTTTCTCCGAGCTCTTTTATTTGAGCTACAGAGACAAGGTATTACACCTATATCTTGTGGTTTTTGAGTTGCTGAAAACGCTCTTAAGGGCCTCAAAAATGCGCTGCAAAAAGTTGACATTCAAATAGTATAAAATGTCTCAGAAAATCACTGGTTTTCTATTGTTGTTCACCATTAAAATGACTCTGCGCGCACAAATTTCAATCTGCACACCCATATTTACCATGTGCATCAACACCACAACATAAATCGTGCTCCGCGCAGCTATGACCATTGTGCATCACTTCTCTTTCGCGCCAATAACTAGCGCGCACTACTTTTCTGTCACGCACCAATATCCACCATGCTCAATATTGGTTCTGGTACTATTACCTGTTGCGTGCATTTTTTTGTATTGCACGCTGATATTCTGCACACATTTCACTCTACGTGTTGCACCATGCCAAATTTTAGTACGCCCCTACCACACACCTTTAGTCTGTGCGCACCATTTACGACACTGTCGCGTGACAACTTATACTTTTATTGCGCGAGCACCATCCAAACTCCTCTACGCTCTGCTAATACTGCGCACACCACACACACCATTATTATTGTGTGTGCACACCGCACACACCTTTTATGCGTATGCACACTACGCAATGCTAAATTTAGCGCGCACAGTCGCACAACAACATTTTTCCGCGCGACACCAAAATTTAGCGCGTGCACCCACATGCCAACATTTTTCTTCGCGGCACCAAAATTTTAGTATGCGCACCTGGACACTAACATTTTTCCGTACATTGCCCAATTCTTACTTATCTCAATTTTTTACTGTGCAACATGCATTTTTAGTACGCCCACCTGCACACATTCCTTTTTATGCGCATCAATTCCTTGTGAATTCCGCTACAGAAATTGGGGCTTTTTCTAACTTTTTCCCCAATTACCATAGACATTCTGCAAATTTGAATTTTTCTCGATTTCACCCTGATTACACCAATTCAACCTTCGTAACAACAAATTGTTGTGAATTGACATTTCTGGAAATTGTTTTTTCTCAAAATCAATTCACGAATTGAGAATTTTAATTACTAAATTTGCTCCATATGTCATGGCTTAACTGTAACTTCAAATTTGACCAATTCTAGGTCCGAATTTGCTAGAACAGATATTAAACCAGTCATATCTCACCACTTTACCGAATTTCTCGATTTTCCCGTGAATTTAACAACCGAAATTGGGGATTTTTCCCAATTTGTGTACCATATTGTAGCAGGACGCTCTGCAACTCGAAATTTGGCCACTTCGAAATAAATTCTCTGTGAAATTTCGCTTCAACTCAACTTGCTCGGCCTGTCCAGGCTCAGTGTTGAAAACCGAAGCTCTGATACCATATTGTAACATCCCCGACCACCCAGGTCGGGCCATGCTACTCCAAAACAGTCTTTCATTTTCTTTGTGGAACATACTGTAACATACCCAACAACCAACTGAGCTATACCACATAAAATTTTCAAACTGCATGCAATTAAAACATATGCACACATAAATCTTGTGGAAGCTTTACATTTAAAACGTAAATAGACAAATACATTTCGTAAATGCATGCATTCACACATAAATAACAGTAAACACATACATGCAGCTTATACAGGAAATACCCATAAATATAAACACACTTATAAACACACATAAGATAAACCCATGAAAATAAACATGTGAATAACAATGCAGCATGTAAATTTATCACACAATTGTCACTTATCTTGGTAATTATGTCACCAACTACGTGCAGACCTTCCATGAACCTCCCATCCTTAGACCACACTGCTCATCACTCTCAGCAGTGGGTCACCCCCGAGATGGGACTAAACTCCACCCGGGTAAAGGGATTCCTAACCAGGCTAAGGATCATGGGCAACAGGAAAGACTCCGTCACAGGTGCCTGCTCAAACTAACAGCCTACAGTCTATCATTCCCCACATGCCTATCCCACCCAAGGAAGTGTGCCCCTTCTCTTCTCAACAATCCCTCGGATGCCCCACTTCCCTTCCAGGGCTTCAGCAACAGGCCATACAAGAAGTCTCAGAGCCCTGTAGCTGCAGTTTAGCACCTTCAAGAAGTCACTTCCCAACAATTCCCTCACCTAGAGAGAAATTGCTCACAGGCCTGACAAACCGCCTCTTCAATATCCCACAGGCCTGACAACCCGTCTCTTCAATCCAGCTCCCAAGCTAACCAGCTACACAAACATAATGGCTATGGATATAGGTTCAGGTACAATGACATGAAGATACAAAGGATAGCTCAATGGATGTGTGAATGCTCAAGGATGATTCACTGGATGACTGAATGATGGAAGGAAGTGTGAAAATGAACTAAGTATCAACAATATGTATGCATGTCCCCAAATTGACACTTGTCATGTTGGGAGCTACTTCGGCCCACTTGTCCCCAACTTTGGAACTTAGGATAAAATAATTATCCATACTTTATGATTTAAGAAATATTAATATAATATTCCTTTTTGGCTTAAGCTCCCTAGCTTAGCCCTTTTCTTTAACTTTTGGGCTCCACCCTTTCCCAACTAGTGGAGTTTATTCCCCCATCTCTTTTATCGTGGTTGATTTGTGCGCAACGATGTATTTTATATTAATTATGAGACATGTACAAAAACAGATGCACTAGCCTTTAACATCTAGGCTCTCTGGCCTAATCAAAACATAAGCATCCTAGCTTATAATAACTGGCTCACCAACCTATAAAACATAGCATATACACAAAGGCTTGCTGGCCTCACAATCGCGCACACTTAAGATGTTGCACGTGATATCTTGGTATGTGTACACTTCATCATTTCACTGCGGAGTACATGCACGCACTATGCCATGAAATGTGCATACAAAATGATATCAAAATAGCTCACCAGCTTACATGCATTTGTATTTACATTTACAATTGGGTTCGACCTAGGGATATTACATTTTCAGTGGGTATATCTCCCGAAAAGTGAAACCCTAGTTTTCACAAAGTACCAAAAGTACTAGAAAAACAGAAGTACCAGAGTACCAGAAGTACTAGGAAACCAGAAGCACCAGTCCAGAATTTCGTTGGTCAAGTTTGAGGGGGTAAAATTTGGATTTTCAGAAATCTAACTGCACCAGCTTACTCGCCTCAACCTAGCGAATCTATCGCCTTGATCATAATTTCAAAATTTGAAGTTTGAAAAATTAGGGTTTCCTCATAAAACCCTAAGTTGCAGTTGCAGTTGTAGTTGCAACTTCAAAATCAGTTGCAGTTGCAGTATCAATTGAAGTATCAGTTGTTGTACCAGTTGCAATCACCCTTGAAGTCTTTTAAGAAGTTGGTAAATATTACCGCTGCTACCAGATGGTGCCACTACCTACAAAAGCTATCAGAGGTATGTACTCACATATGTTTAAATTGTTAAGCTTTAAAGGGTATTTGCAGGAGAGGGGATCTCTTACCATAGATCCAGAAGGATCTCAAGATCCAACACATTCAGAGGAATAATGTAACCCAGGTTTGATTATTCTGATATGAATCTATTTGCTATGACATTTATTTGATCTAGGTTGCATGTTGAAGCTATGACCATCATACTAGCCTTTGGTCAAAATTAAAGTCAAGATATTAGATGGATTAAAGTTGAGATCATAGAGTTTGTTCTCTAACCCAACCTTCTGTCAAGATAGAATATTTTTCTAGTACAAAAGATAGATTGAGGAAATCAGTTGTTATCTTGAGTGAAGGAGACTTGGAAGAAAAGCAACACACTAGAAGTGAAGGCTCCAGGTTTGATTGTTGTAATTGTCATTCCTCTAACTTACATTTCTAAAGTTTTCTACTTTACAAATAGGTATTGTAGCTGTGATAACAATCCTTAAAATTGTTTTGATTCTAGAGATGTACTTATTATTCTCCTTTAGGAGATATTCTTGTTTTGGTTCCTCTTGTTTTCTTGTTCCAGACAGGTCAAGAAAAAAGGAAGATGCTTATCTTTTAGAGGGAGTCACATTGACTCAGAGGGAGTCAAAACTATTTGAGAAAGAGGAAGAATAAAACCATCCTTGAGATAATCAATGCAATAATGCATGATCAGAATCTTTCTATGATTTCATGGGCAGAAGCATGCATGATGTAGTTGTAAATTCTAACCTTGTACAATATCTACTGCAAACAGATATTCAGAAAAAGAACAGAAAATATACAATGGAAAATACAAACATTACACATAGATTTTTCCCCTAGAAACCCAAAACCGAGAAAACCAACATATTCTATATTCATTCATTGTGTTATAATGTTTACAATACAAAATACATATAGTATCTAGCGGCATCCAAAACCCTAACCCAATGTCCTGGATTAGTCCAAAACCTTAATTCCTTAATCGGAAATAGAAAACCATCGACAAAGAAACCATGTGCCGAAAAACCACCTAAATATAATGCAGTCCCAATGAAGATTTTTTTTTTTCGGGGGCACTTCCCCTGCACCCCCCCCCTCTAACCCCCCTGTGCACCCGGAACATATGCTCAGACACTACTACTCATGCAAAGAATATAACACATGCCCAACAATAGTAAATGTTCAGAACAAGAGTCTTCACCATAATAGAAGCCTTCAATAGAGTGAAGCCTGAGATTGAACACTTCAGGTTATTTGGGTGCCCAGTGTATCTTCAAAAATTCATTTCTCCTCAACCATGAGGATCCACGTGACGTACCACATACCACCAGAAACAACATGATGTATACTATCCATCCATGGGAGTTGTATCTGCATGTGCATTTTCCTTCATGTCCAAATACCTTCATCAATCCTGCGGTCCAAAACCCATGACTAGGGTTGACATCAATGACAACAACCAATCTTCCAACACTTCCTGTACTCTGAGAGACATCCTTTGCCTTAGCTTCACCTGCAGTGAAATGAATCTTACCTTCTTCTTCCTCATTGTCCAACCAAACCATTGGTCTTCCCCATATTCTTGTAGCCATTCCTCTAGTAAAATAAGATGTACTTTCAAAACAACCATCTCCTTTCCAAACTCTTCATCACTCATTCTCTTTATGCCAACTACTTTGTCATTTCTTTCCAACTGATTGTGACCCCACTTTGAACCCTGTAGATGACCTTCAATAGTCACCTTTTCCTCTTTCCTCTGTGGACCCTCCTTGTTCACTTATGAGATGCAACAAGCCCTTCCCATCTCCGTAACAAGTGTACAACTTGTCACTAGTACCAATCATCCTCTTGGTACATCCTCTTGGTTCTCTATAGTAGAACCTATTCTTGAGCACTCCTGCTCCTCAACTTTCAAATTTGTTAGGATGCTGCTATCAACTGCTCACCTCTCTTGAGAACTACAATTGTCCTCTTCTTCTTCAACAATCTAATTTGTTGTTGGGGTTCTGTCACAATTTCCTTTACATGAGAGCTTTGCTTGCTCCCTTTTTTCTCTATCACAACTTTATAGTTGTAATGGTTGTTATCCTCATTCTTCCCTGCTAAAATTTCCTTATTGTCTACTTCAACCTACAATTACAAATCCTTATGACCAGAGTTAGTTTAAAACATATCACATCAATGGATTCAAGATTTGTTATGATCTTGGTCTCCAACAACCCTTCATTTAATTCACTTCCCTTGAATCAATTAAAAATTCTCAATGGCACATATGTTCTGGATTGTCTTCTAAGAAAACCCCTCTTCAAGGAAAAAAACTCCCTCAATCCTATGTCTCCATCTGCAATTCTTGAGATCAAATACAATGTCAAGTATCTAACTTCTTCCTTCAAACAACATGTCTTTGCTTTGCTGATTATACCCTGCAATTTCCTCCTCGGTCACAATTAATTCATAACCAGAACCACAATTCATACCTACAATCTTCCCAAGGATTTCATTCTCCTACTCTTCCTTTTGTTGGAATTAACAATCGGATTTTAAATCTGAACTTGCAATCTCTTGTCACTTCACGCTTCTACTGTGGACTTTGTAACTCTGATCTCCTCCTAAAGTAGAAGACTCTCTTCGTAACATTAAGAATATCAATGTTCTTTTCCAGGAACCTAATCCTCAAATGCTACAACATTCCAAGCTTCATTGTTTTGACTGCATTCCCCAAGAAAAACCTTCTCAAAGAAGACTATTACACTCTAATTCTATCTCCAAGAGAATTTACCCTTGCTCTAATACCAAAACTGATGACCTTAATGGTAAAAACCCCATAGTTATGGAAACCTGATTATTTTAGGCTGCTACTCAAACCCTCTTACGGGTGTCTAAGGATCTCTTTCAGTTTCTGGTCACACATATCCTAGTTCACTTTACTTTAGGCCCTCATTAGATTTTTCCTTAGCAGACTCGCTCTCTATTTTTCTCCTTAAACTATTCGATCACAATATGTATCAAATCCTTCTTCATTCATCCTCAAAGCGCTAACCTCGTGGCCTTTCGCTTTCATACGACTAAGACCCAATGACCTAGGGCTTATGATTTTAGTGCTACACGTCATTCATGTATCCAACGCGAAATTTTTCAACCATATAACCAAGGTGCATAACCGTGGAGATGTATTTTGAGGCTAATTTATGGGCTCAAATATCCATGCTAGGGGGGGGTGGAATAAATAATCCGCTGACGCGTGTCAATGTCCTGGACGATTGGGATCATTTCACAAATCCAATGTGGGATTAACCTCAATACATTTATATATGCGAGATGGATCTACACCATCCAATATTGACTACATAACAATCAGACGATCCACGATCATTCCTGCTTGAACCTTTGAAACGATAGTCTTCACCTGGTCTGAATACATAATCCGACGGCTCAGACTCAATCCCGTATTGATTGAACGATCCAAATGGATATTGTTCCTCCTTTGACTTCCAGACTCGTGCAATGTCCATGATATTATCAGCACAAGATCACCAATGATCCTGTCATGATCAAAGGTGGATCAAGATCCTAGACCCTCACTCCTGCAAACATAATTCTAAAGGGATTTTTAACTCATTTCTCAGGGAAATTGATCTCGAATACCCAACTGGACCGAATGTAGATAGTTCGTCGATCCCTTTATCCCGCAATGAATAAACTCTAATTTCTCCCTGGCCACTAATGCTACATTTCTTGCATACACCACCTCAACATAACAATAAGAGAATTAAAATATCAGAAAATAATGGTCAAAGTATTCCATAGTTAATGGGATAATACTTGAAATAAAATATTTCTTGATTAATATAATACACCCTTAATTACATATATATACATAAGGCAATTCAATGTCTTCCTGGTTGGAACTACATTCAATGGTTGTTTTCTCTTGATGGTCGAATTCTCAATGAATGGCCTCTCTTTGGCATGATCACTCTATCCCTGGCCAACCTCGAACCCTGGCCAACCTCGAATGCCTATAAGGTTCACATTTTTATACAAAAGCATCTTGAACTAAAGTTTGTTTAGATCCACAATAATCTCACAACAATCCCTAAGAATCCTCTCATTCAACTCCTAGCTTTAGGACTCAAAATTTTCTTAAGATATAAATATCCTAAGATCTCTCAACTCCTCTCATGTTCTCACACATTCGAGAACATTTACAAATTCAATACTCACCTTCATCAACAAACCCTATCTTGTGTATCTCTTCTAGAAACCACTTCAAACATAGGAAAATATAACAATTACACACTTAGAGAAACAACTCCCTTGGTAAAATGAAAGACACCCCTAGGTATCATAAATGGGCTAGGTTTTGGAGGCTAAATGCTCCTGCATCAAACTCTCCAGGAAAAAAAATATCCATGATCTCTTGATCATGAGTTCCTTTGTTGAAGTCCTCTTGGATCCCAAACTTTCTGTTGTAGATGTCCATTTGCTTTGTCACCTTGTTGTTGTCCTGTTGCTGCTATAGTTTTGTTCAATTCTTCAAGATCCCATATCTTGTTATATTTCTTGCCGATAACCTTGTTGATACAATTTCTTCCAACACACAGTAGCTTATGGCTAACTGTCTTCCTTAACTCATAAAAACTCCATCCGGTTACCTCCATCATTAACTTCAATACCTCCTCAATTACTTCTAGCTTTGCACTTTGCAGGTATACATCATTAGAATAAGGTTTCTGCTGTAAGTTTTCACCAAAACTTTGTATGGCCTCTTCCATTTCCAGGTCTTCTTGCCTATGCTTATCCTCAACAAAATGATGCATCCAATGCTTCATATATTTAAGTTGCATTTTCAGTGTACAAGATTGATCAATTAATTTCTACTCTTCGATTTGGTTCAAATGATAGATTTGTAGTAGACAATTTGTACCTCTACACAAGACCTTCTCCATAGTTCCGCTCCAATCTTCTATAGTACTATCATTTTCTGTTGTCATTTCCTCTTTAGAGAAATCTACAATCGCATCTTCATAATCTTGCATATCCAATTTCAATATTTCTTTAATTGAAGCAATTTCAAACCAAATCATTGCTTCATTTTCAGTAGCTACATACCTTGAATCTAGATAACTTCCCTTTCGACAGGCTATATGAGACAATGCTATCTCCTCTGCTGATATGACATAATTTTGGACTTGTTTATCACCACTCTTCTCAATACCTGCAAACACAAACCATTTATTAGTTTCAAAAATATGAGACTTCTGAGTCTCTTCTAATGTCCTCAACATCTTTTCCCCTTGCAATATTGGATTCTTCTAGTCATTCACTAGATCTTCCTTTGCTTTCTTGAGAGTGGTAGTTCCTCCTTCAATTTCATCACATTCTCTATAAGTATACTCATACTCCATCAAATATACCTCATGTTCAATCTCTTCTTCTTGAAATATAAAATTCTCTATTTCATGCATCTCCTCCAAGAATAAAAACCTTTCTACCTCTTCTTCCAGAAGTTTCATTTCCTCATCAAACTATATGAGTATATCATCCAAGTAATCTTCATCTCTTCTTGGAACAAAATTTAAGTTCTGTCATCCCCCATCTTCAATAACTTTAAATGACTTTCCATCACCTACAACTACACACAAATTATCAGTTTTAAAAATAAAAGGCTCTTTAGTTGCATCTGATTTCCCCATCAGCATATCCTCATGCTAACAAATGAGACTCTCAATAGGTATCTCTTCAACATCCACATTAAATAATACTTCATGTTCAGGTTCATATAAACAAACATTCATTTTATACTCAATTGCTCTAAGTTCTTTCTGCACTATGGCAGACATCCTTTGCCTTAGCTTCACCTGTAGTGAATGCCATCTTACCTTCTTCTTTCTCATTGTCCAACCACACCTCTAGACTTCCCCATATTCTTGTAGCCACTCCTCTAGTACACTAAGATGTATTTTCAACTCAACCATCTCCTTTTCAAACTCTTCATCACTCATTCTCTTTATTCCAACTGCTTTGGCATTTCTTTCCAACTGATTGTGACCCCACTCTATACCCTATAGATGACCTTCAATAGTCACCTTTTCCTCTTTCCTCTATGGATCCACCTTGTCCACTTGTGAGCTACAACAAGCCCTTCCCATCTCTGTAACAAGTTTGCAACTTGTCACTGGTACCAATGATCCTCTTGGTACATTCTCTTGGTTCTCTGCAGTAGAACCTCTCATTGAGCACTCCTGCTCCTCAACTTTCAAAGTTGTTAGGTTGCTGCTATCAACTGCTCACCTCTCTTGAGAATTTAAATTGTCCTCTTCTTCTTCAAGAATCTAATTTGTTTTTGGGGTTCTGTCACAATTTCCTTTACACGAGAGCTCTGCTTGCTCCCTTTTTCCTCTATCACAACTTCACTATTGTAATGGATTATATCCTCATTCTTCCTTGCTACAATTTCCTTATTGTCTACTTCAACCTGCAATTACAAATCCTTATGAGCAGAGTTAGTGTAAAAATATCACATCAATGGTTTCAAGATTTGTTATTATCGTGGTCTCCAACAACCTTCCTTGAATTAACTTCCCTTGAATCAATTAAAATTCTCAAGGGCACATATGTTATGGATTGTCCTCTAGGAAAACCCTCTTTAAGGAAAACCAACTCCCTCAATCCTCTGTCTCCATTTGCAATTCTTGAGATCAAATACAGTGACAAGTATTTGACTTCTTCCTTCAGACAACATGTCCTTGCTTTGTTGGTTATATCCTGCAATTTACTCCTCAGTCACAATTAATTCATAACTAGAACCACAATTCATACCGACAATCCTCCCAAGGATCTCATTCTCCTACTCTTCCTTTTGCTGGAATTAACACTCACATTTTAAATCTGAACCTGCATTCTCTTGTCATGTCACGCTTTTGTTGTGCACTTTGTAACTCTAATGTCCTCCCAAAGTAGAATAATGTCTTTGTAACCTTAAGAATATAAACGTTCTTTTTCCAAGAAATCAATCCTCAAATGTTGCAACATTCCAAGCTTCGCTGTTCTGACTGCATTCCCTAAGAACAACCTTCTCAAAGAACACTATTACACTCTGATTCTATCTCCAAGAGCATTTACCCTTCCTCTGATACCAAAACTAATGACTTTAATGGTAAAAAACCCATAGTTATGTCAACCTGATTGTTTTCACTACAAGGAAAAGGCCTTTTAGCGGGGGTTATAGCGTAGGTTTCTAGTGTTACAAAATTGGCAAAAATTGTCTAAAAAATCTCCGCTACAACATCTGTTTTCGATAGCGGTTTTTTTTGTTTTGCGGATACTATATTGGAAGTTGATTATAACTAAAAAAATATGGGCCACTGGAGGTGTTAGCGGATGTTTAAAAATCAGTGCGTTTGTATAAGGAATAAGTACCAGTGTGTACATACAGATACAACACTGGTGTTGTACACTTAACATCAAGCACCGAGGTAGTAAAATATTTAAGCATCGGGGCATTTGGCTTATAAGTAATAGGGATTTAATAGTAAAGCACATAGGGGGAGTTAAAAATATTTAAGCTTCGTGCGTTATTAATAAGAAGAAATTGATGTTGTATAAAATAATATGCACCGGTGCATTACCTAGAACCCCCCTGGTGCATTAAAAATCGAAACCACTGGTGCTTTTTAGTAAAAAACAAGCCTCAATGCTTAATAATAACACAATAGTGTCGGTGCGTATAAATAACAGAAATGCACCAATGCTTATTAATAATCCTAAATCACTAATGCTTATTAATAACACAAAAGCATTGGTGCTTCGTATAATCTTAATGCATTGAAGGCCAATTTTTTAATATTATTTTGTGGTATTAAATAAATATTGAAACCAAGGTCGGCGGAGGCGGATGGATGGTAAAGTCATTCTTGCAACAAATTTCATGTCTTGTGCTCAAACCCGAGAAAGGATGTGGTCTAGTCACGAAACAAAGCTTTACTGGTCCAAGCCCGCATACCTTTTGACTGTCTGGAGCAACTGCAAGCTAGGGTTTGGTAGTTGTGGCCACAATAGAGGAAAACATGAGTACCAAGGGGGGCGGTAATGGAACCCCCTCATACACCTAGGTAGTAGTAGACAGAGGGAAAGGCCCATGAGGTGTAGGTTTTAAGGCACCAATGACAAGCACCTCAGGATCAGAACCAGAAAAGAGTCAGGAAAGCAACTAAAGGAAAAGCGATGGCATGGGGGAAGAAGCCAGAGAAACTCAGAATGCTGCACAAGAAACGACGAGCCCCAATGGGGCAGAAGGGCGCAACCCATGTAAACCAAAGACAAAAATGATACCCAAGGTAATACTGGAATATACACAAACACAACTCTACAGGGACCAGATGAAGACGCATGCGCTAATATGCAAGTTTATGGGTTTGTGGCCCATAGAAAGAATGTTGCGCAACTGGATTAAATATCAATGGAAGCCAAGAAGAGAAGTGGAACTACACCTGGGCTCGAAAGGCTTCTTTACAATAGTTTTCATGAACCTAGAAGATATGGATAAGATCTTTGAGGGGGGGGCATACTTCCATGCCTCAACAGGATTGTACATGCGACCATGGAAGGAAAACTTCTCCCCAGAGAAAGAAACTTTCAAAAATGTACCTGTCTGGCTGAGACTTTACTCCTTGCCATTAGATTACTGGCTAACTTCCACCTTTGAAGCAATAGGGAACAAACTGGGAAAATACATGAAGACATCATAAGCAACCCTAAAAGGGCGATATACATCCTATGCAAGAATCTGCATAGAGATGGATGTGTTGGGGGCACTCCCATAAGCCATAAACCTAGAATTCGGGGATGAGGAATGGATACAAAACATTGACTATGAGAAGATCCCCTTCAGATGCAGAACATGTCAAGAACATGGACACCTAATCAGAGAATGTCCGCTCATTAAAAAATAAGAAGCGGAAAATACCAAACTACAACAGGATGAGGATGGGTTTATAAAACCAAATCACAGAAACAGAGCTAACAAGAAACAAAGTAAAACCCCAACAAGGATCAATCCAGAGGCTAGGAATAAAACAGAAGGATGGGACAAGACCAACAAAATGGAGGAAGGAGGAAAGGAAAAGACAAAAGCTAAAGAAGCTAGGGAACAAGAAACAAATGAGGATACATATAGCCCAAGAAAGGAGATGGGACAGGAGGGTAGCACAAATCCTATGAATGGAGAAACCATAGATACCCCCACCCCCATGAAGGAGGCATACAAAGACGCATAAATGAATCCAAGTGAGGTAGGGATGGAAGATCCTGATCTCAAAGACATTGTGGAAAGGGAAGGGATCGATCTCCTGAACATACTGGAGCAATGGAAAAGGCAGGGTGTAGACAATGTACCAGCGGAGCAACTAGACTGCATCCAATACTTGTTCCTCCTAAGGGAGGAAGCCAAATCCAGAGGGCTCAAGCACACACACAAGGAGATAGGACACCTAGGAATCAAAGCAGGTGAGGGACAATCACAACTCTCACCAAGCAGACGAGGAGGAAAAAAGGCAGGAAATCAAACAACATAGCCCTACAGGAACTAGGAGCTCTGCTGATAAACTCAGGTAATATCAAAAAGTTATTTCCCAACTCCCCCCCACATTTTTAAATGAAGATTATAACATGGAATATAAGAGGCCTAAACAACCCATGAAAGCAGATCATTCTTAGAAATAGACTTAGGAAGGAACAACCGAACATCTTTTTCATCCAAGAGACAAAATGCACTATAGACAGAATGGAAACAACCAACAAAAAATAATGGAGCAAGTACAATATGTTGGTTGTCGAAGGACAACAGATGGTAGGAGGTATCCTCACCTTGTGGAACTCACAAGTGATGAACCTAATAGTCGTCGAGGCTACCAGGCACACACTTTCGGTTAACAGGCAAATCATTGGTAATACAGAGATGATTCTGTGCATTAATGTGTATGGACACCAGATGTTAGAGGAAAAGAGAAGAATGCTTCTAGAACTAGAAGACCTAAAAGCCCACTCCAACAACCTCCACTGGATCCTGGCAGGGGACTTCAACATCATCACATCACTTGCGAAGAAAAAAGAAGGCACCGGGAGATTGGATAGAGATGCGGAATAATTCTCAACGTTCATAAACATATCGGATATGGTGGACATCAGAACCAATAATGGACATTTCACTTGAAACAATAAATGGATAAATTAACATCAGGTTGCGACAAGACTAGACAGATTCTTGGTGTTAGAATCCATCATTATGCAGGGGTTAACCTTAGACTGCAACATCCTTCCTTGGGGGGGTTCTGATCACTCGCCATTCCAACTGGAAGCAGACTTCCCAACCACCCCAAAGAATAGACCATTTAGATTTGAGAAATTTTGGATAGAACACCCCACCTTCAAGGAGAACATCAACCAGTGGTGGCGGGAGGAACAACCAAAGCAAGGGACACGACTGTTCAAACTCTATAAGAAACTAAAGTACATCAAATATAAGCTCAGGGAGTGGAACAAGGAATTTTTTGGCAACATAAACCAAGAGAAGAAAAATATTGAAGACATAATGAGAAGACCCCAGGAAGTTTTCACAGCAGAGGGATATATAGAGGATCAAAAAAAGGAAGAGATCCAAATGACCCAGGAATGGGAGGGAAGATGCCAATAGGAAGAAATTCTATGGTGCCAAAAATCCTGAATCAAGTGGCTAAAGAAAGGAGAGAGGAACACCAAGTTTTTTCATAGAACAACCATTTCCAGAAGAGCCCACAATAAAATCCTGAAAATAAAGGACCAGGATGGGATCGAGCGAGAATACCACAAGGAGATTGAAAATACCCTGGTAAGTCACTTCCATGGGATAGCCCAGGAACCCAACAAATACCAAACGGAGGCCATCGAAAGGATAATGAAGAACATCCCCCATCTAGTCACTGAGGAACAAAATAACAACCTAAACAAACCCATAGCTAAGGAGGAAATCGATCAAGTGATCCAGGAGATGCCCAATGGGAAAGCCCCAGGTCCAGATGGTTTCACAGTGGAATTCTTCAAAGCATGTTGGGAAGTGGTCAAACACGATGTTTATAGGGTGGTGGAGGACTTTGGACAGTTAACCTCCATCCTAAAAGCGTTAAATGCCATAATGATTACTCTAATCCCCAAAGAAAATGAAGCAAGGATCCCCGACCGGTACAAACCCATAGCTTTATGCAATGTGGTTTACAAGATAATCTCCAAAGTCATAGCCAATAGATTGAAACACCTCCTACCCACATTGATTTCACAAGAACATGCGGGCTTTGTGGAATGACGACAAATCATGGACAACATCATCCATGCCCATGAGCTAATCCACACCTTGAAAATCCATAGGAGAGGGGAGATGATAATACAACTTGACCTAGCAAAAGCCTATGACAAAATTAGCTGGCACTACATGGTTAAGACTCTGGAAGCCTTTGGTTTCACCCAACACTGGATCAACTAAATTTTCAGCCTAGTCTCAACGAAATGTTACTTGCTCATGATAAATGGAGCCTCAACCAAACCCTTCTAGCCTACTAAAGGCATCAAACAAGGAGAAATAACAGGCCTCAAACCTTTCAAAAACTTCCCTACTTCTACACACCAACAGTTCATGGATGACACCTTACTCCATGGCACACCCATGATCAAGGAAGCAAAAACTTTCAAAAGAATCTTAGAAGAGTTTGGGGAAGCCTCGGGAGCCGAGATCAGCCATTCCAAATCTATGATCTACTTTTTCAACACCAACCCTGCAATCCAAAGAAACTTGGCAAATATTTTGGGCTTTGAGCGCAAAACACTCCCAACCAAATACTTTGGCATCCCCTTGATAGACAGAGCATACAAAATGGAAACTTGGGAAGGAGTTCTCAACAAGCTACAAGAGAGGGTGAAAAATTGGACGTACAAATCCCTCAACCTTGCGGGGAGACTTATATTGACCAAGACTGTTCTGCAAGCAATTCCAACCTATATGATGTTCGTTTTTCCCGCCCCCAAAGGAATACTGTAAAATATAAGGACGATCCAAAGGGACTTCCTATGGCGAGGAGCAGAAACAAAGAAAAAATGGGCCCTAGTGGCTTGGGAGAAGGTTTGCAAACCAAAATGCAAAGGAGGATTGGGGCTACAAGACCCACAAGTAACCAACGAAGCCTATGGGGTGAAACTCTGGTGGCGATGGGTTAAAGACACTTCTTCCCCATGGGAAAACCTCTGGAAGGCCAAGTATGCTCCGGACATAAATGACCAGGATCGAATTTGTTTTATGGGCACTAGGGAGGGATCAACCATCTGGAATCTAGCTTGGCGTAACAAAACCTGGGTCTAGACACACAAATTTTGGGAAGTAAGGAATGGTAAAACAACCAGATTCTGAGAGGATGCCTGGCAACAGGAACCCAAAGTGGAAAATCTGGCCAAGGAGGAACTCCAACATGACATGATCATGCAAGGCAAAACCAAAGTCCACCACTATTGGAAGCAAGAAACAGATCAAAACATATGGAGAATCTGGGACAATCTCAATTCCCAAATGAGATATTGGACCACAACATTCGTGAAAGAGGTGGAGGAGGAACTGGGGAAAAGGAAAATTGCAGTCTCGGAAGAAGAAGACCAATTAAGATGGGGCCAAAAAATTGGTGGGGAATTCAACTTGAAGGAAGCCCGACATTACATCGTGGACCAAGACCAACAAGACCTAGTGCAACAATGGGATAAGCTCTGGAGCAGCCCCCAGTGGCCAAAAATAAAAAAAATTCAAATGGTTAGTACTTCACAATTGAATTATAACCTGGGAAAACCTAAGGAAAATGGGCTTCATAGGCCCATCACGGTGCCACCTTTGTGAAGCTAAGGAAGAAACAATGAATCATCTCCTCGATGAATGTAACTACACAACAAAGATCTGGGACTCAACAACATGTATTTTTGGACAGCCCAATAGGACTCGAGGTAACATCTGCGCAACCATCAACAACTGGAATGAGAGTTACAATGAAAATGAAGAGGTGAACCTATGTTGGACTCTCATTCCATGGATGATCATATGGACAATATGGAAAGAAAGGAATCGACGCATCTTCAAGAATGAAAGTCTTTCGGAAGGGAAAATCAAAGGAAAAATAATCTCCATGACAAGAGAAACAGTGCAGAGCTGCAACTGCTAGACTAGGAAAGCGCAACTCACAGGTCGAGACTCTAGAGTCCTAGAAGCTTTTCACCTAAAAGACGGGCGCAACCGCACACAAATAGGATGACCACTGCAACTCCAAATAGGTGAGCACAATTGGAATCCCCCTTTAGCAGGGTCCCTCAAGTTGAATTTCGACGAGGCAGCAAAAAGAAAACCAGGCATGACAGGAATGGGAGGGGTTATCAGGGATGTGGCGGCAACATAATCCGACTGTATGCTGGAAGTATGGGAAAGTCAACCAACAACGCAGCGGAATTCAGATCCTTGGAGATCAGCCTTGAGATTCTAAGCTGTGAAAGGATGACAAACACTATCGTGGAAGGTGACTCCACTCTGGTAATCAACACGGTGAAGAGGCTCCAAAATGGCACTAGAGTGGGAAAAGTTCAGAGACACTGGCGCTTGGCACACTCCCTGCAAAAAATCTAGGAGCATCTGCAAAAGATGAACACAATCGAGTTGCACTGGGTACGCAGGTCAGCGAATGGCCTGGCAGACATAATCGCTAACGAAGGGGTTAGAAAGGAAGGATCAAAGCTAGACACTACCTGGAGCAACATCCCAAATGGTCACTTTAGAACATAATGCATACAACTAGCGACAAAAGACCGTGACGACAACTTAAGTATGAAAGGTCACATCGAGAAGAGCGGGCAAGGCCAATAGGTGGGCACGACGGATCCAGGCAGAATCTTCTTGGTCAACATTCGACCACAAGTGATAATGCAGGATCAGACCACACAATAGATGGGGGTACGACATCAAGGTCACATCAGTAGGAAAAAGTGCAGGGTTAGTGTAGGGGAAAGTATAGATGGGACTCAACAGGCCGTGAGTGACGTAGGACAAAATATGTTACCACAGACTAGAGTGGTTACACCTCTCCCAAGCACAGGTACGGGGAATAACACAGTTGGTTACACAACGAGCAGGGGCAATGGCCAGTGCAAGGATAACGGATGGGTTTTCATGATCACACATACCGAGAGAGAGAAAAAGGATGGGAAGCACCACCTCTACGGGCAGATCATGATTGCTAGGACGAGTTTTCAACAGGAGAATTCTCATAAGAGGTGAAGCACTAGAAATAGGTGCAGCCACGAAAAGTGAAACAACAGGAGCCACGAAAAAAACAAGGGTTGGGAAAGAAGGAACCCTTGGGTCGATAGGAACGGGAGGAGAATTTAGGGAAAGAACCTCCACAATCTAGCCAAGATGGTGCGCATGAATAAAACACACACTAAAAGAAACACCCAGATGGAAGAAACTCCGACAAGCCATAGGAGGATTTCAAGAACGGAGCAAGCGGCCCGAGACGCCAAGGGCACCTTCCAGGCATTGGTCGAGTTGAAATGAAAAGCAACCATCACCAGGTGGGAGAATAAAATCACTGCCAAGCGCAAGGGTAAAGCCTGGGAGGAACTGAGCCAGGAAGTGGACTGGATAACGAACCCATGGACCACGCAGTCCAGGGAAACCCTCTACCATAAGACGATAGAGATGGCATGGCGGACAAAGATGTTAATAGGCAAATTGAGCACAGAAAAGAAAGCCTCCAGTCAGAAGGGTAACAAGGACCACAAAAAAATGCTAAAAGAAATCCTGAGTCTCCTCAACAACCTGGACACTAGTACAAAATGACTTGCTGAGGACCAGAAGAAGCAGAAGGAGAAGCTGGAGTGAATGGCTGCCCAATTCCACCTATACTTGTGCTACGTCCATCATATGGACATCACACCAGCTGATGGGAATGGAGCACCAGCCCGGATCAAAACGACCCGCATGGTGGCCCAGAAGGAGGAGAGCAAGGACAAGGCGAAAGATGGAAAGAAGCATCTCATAATCCTGGACTAGCGCCGGGTTAGCCAATGATCAATGCATGTTACTGGGTCAGTCTCAATTGCTGTGTTGTGTTTTTTATGTTTCTATTATGATTATCTTGTCAAAAATTTGATATGGTGGGACTGGACCGGTTTCCCAATGTGACAGTCCAGCCATACCCCTCTGCTATCTCAGAGAACGGAACTTCGGAACCCCTGGGTTGGTTTCCTTTTTGGCAGACCAAGGAGTTCCTCTTTTTGTATCTTAGTTTTTTTTAGTAATACAGGTACTCACACTCACTTACAAAAAAAATAAAAAAATATTGAAACCAATGCTAATTGATTACATAAAAACATTGGTGCGCATTTCATATGAAATGCACCAATAAGTTTTAATATTAAATGCGTCAATGAGATTAATAATTAAAATACACCGAGAAATATCGACATCTGATAGTGCAATTATTGTTATTTTTTAATTTCGTTATTTATAAAAAAAATTACATATATCTTATATTTTGATTAGTGAATTTGGATATGATGTTTGGATTAATTTGTTAAATATAATCATATTTTGCATCTTTTCATTATAATATTTAGTCATCCATATATTTAATCATCGATGCAACATTTTACAACGAAATTGGACAACACAATAGAATAAATTAAAACATATTTTATTATATGAATAAGAGAGTCTTTGTCATACAAAATGGGACACTTATCGGTGATCCCTTGTCTTTCAATTGGGACACTATGTCTATTACATTAAACAAAAATGTCTAATTTTCACAGACAATTATTTCAAAAAAATACAATTGCAAATTGCATTGATATCCAAATATATTGGTCATCATTTTTCACTGGAACTGTTGTTAGCGCTCGAGCTACTTCCATGCCTTGGGTTGTTTTGTTGAATGTTTGGTTGATTGCCTCAATTGTTTTGTTCTTCTTCAAGTTCCATCTACAAACATAAAAATAAATTGTAATGAGTCCATCTATATTGGTGAGAATAATGAAAATTGAAATAAATAATATACATGAATGTAAATTGAAAAGCGACGTACCTGCAAAGCAAGAATTAACTCATGAATCATACACATATGTTCAAAATCAAATTTCATTCCTTGTTTCAACAATTCTTCTGTTGGCTCAATTCCATACTTTGTTTCATGCAAGTTTTATAGCCTATAATAAATCATAGATTTAATATAAAGTATTATTTTTGTTTCATTAATTATAAAATGATAGAAGTAAAACAACATAGATTATATTTACAAATTCCACAATTAAGTTTTGATATGTTAACATATACTCACAACCCCCCCCCTTTTTTTTTAAGTAAAAAAGGGTAGTACCTGCTATATTAAGTTAACAGAGAAACATTGACAAAAATACACAGAGATATAATCATCCCGAGCCACCAAAAATGTTGCCGTTTTACCGGAAACCAACATAGTTTGGAGTGAAATGAGTCTAGGAAGATAAGCTAAAAACTGTTTTGCCCTCTGTCCTGCCCGAAGGAAACTAGGACAGATGGCCATAGTTCAAGTTAACATTGAGAAACAACATGATGGAAAAAACAAACTAGCATAGGAGAACTCAGATACCCGGTGACCTGTCGCCATTGCCTTTCTGACACGTGGATCTGGCTGGGATGGAAAATGACTGCGCACACATTGGACATTTCCGCTTTGCTGGAGCATTGGAGTATGCATCAAGGAGTAGGTCCAGACACTGTCCCATGAGGAGGGCTCTGTGCTCCTGGTCTTCCATTTGGCCTCGGAGTTCGAACACTAGAGCCAGATGCTCTGCACGGAGGAGTGGACCATGTAGATCATTGTTTACTGCCTCGTCGAAGGTTTCATTCCCCACTTTCAAGTTCATCCCTGCTCTGGCCTCATTCACGTTCATTCCTGCTATGGCTGCGTCCACATTCATCCCTGCTCTGGTCTCGTCCACATTCATCTCTGCGCAGGCATTGTCTCGAGTCTCATCCTTGCTCGTTGCCTTCTCAGCATGGATGGTGGGGCTGTAGTCACCCGTCCACGGTATCTCTTCTACAAAAAAAATTGGGAATTCTTCTGTAGGCTCTCCCTTCAAACCGCTTCCAGCCTGTATTTCAGGCACCGTGGCTTGGGGTTCCAGGGTGGTCGCGAAATCCTCCAGGTACGGTGTTTCTTCGACATAACAGGTTGGAAACTCGTCCGTAGAACCTCCCTTCAGACAGCTTCCAGGCTCAATTGCAAGTGTGTGCGTGCTACGCTCTATCCCAGGCTCAACTATAATGGCATGGAGTGCCAATCAGTCAGCTCGTGCTCTCTGTTGGAGGATGGAAGTTGCCATTGACAAAGCGCGCTCAAGGTTCTGCCTTCTTTGCCTCTGCTCTTTGTGGGTGTACCAGGCCGAGCCTCGACGAGGCTTGCCTTGCTTCCTTGTCATTGCGGATGAGGGGTGAATGGAGATACAGAGAAAAATTCACCAGAGCTCCCAACCAATGGGGAGGTCCAAAACGAGAATGAACCAGCTCTGTCCAGGCTCCAACTTTCGAATTTCCAAATAACAGAATTGCATGGCTTCCTATTAACTCTGTCATATTGAATGCTGGCTGTGCTAGTGCGTTCACGCGAGGGAGAAGTCCCGCCTCCGTATAGCGGCTGTAATGGCCGGTTACCATCGTAAATGTTGAAGGGATGGGGAGCGGCTTACAACATTTAGGCTATGGCTTGATGCTAAGCCATGTGGCAAGGTGTCGCCGCGTGTCACCCCATCTGGGGCATATACTCACAACCCTTAATTAACCCAATGTCAATCAATTTTTCTGATGACTCTTCTTTGTATGTTAGCACCTTTTTGAAGACATTCAATGATGGTTGTTGTAAAACAACTTAAAATATACAAAAAAATTCTTAAGTCGTTATAAGGAAATAACAATTACTCACAAACTTTGCTATCAACCCTTTTCTTCCTTGTCGTCCAGTTTTATGTGCATAATGAGTTCCATTTTCTTTTCTTTTCTGTAAGAGAATATTTAAAATATAATATTTAATTCTAAATTAATTATTTGTACCTAATAGAAAAATTCGATGATTACATACATTTGAAGCGCGTTGTTGTTGAGATATCTCCTCTCACAATTCAATTATGTCCAATTATTTGACCATTTCTGTGTACACTTTTTTGGACATTCATACTGACATATTTCAGATATCAACTCGTTGGTCCTATGGGATTTTCATAATTTTCCTGAAAAAATAACATAACAATAAAATATTTTTATATTGATATATGAAAACTAAATATCACAAAATTGATATATTAATAAATGAATATTTTGCAATA
>ML781278.1:784100-828158 GCA_009831015.1 Picea engelmannii | reverse complement strand
ATAGATAGATAGAATGCATGTATAATGAACTATCTATGCAATTATAGTTTCAACCATATTGAACTTTGTAATTTATAAAAATAAACATGATGATGATAACCATCTTATAACAAACATAAACATCTAAAATACACATTTATATTCGCTAGCTAACATCATCTAATTATATATACCTATAGCACATATAAACGCCATTAATTAGCTAACACACATATCTAATAATTTAACAGGGCATCATCATTGTGATCACATCTAACAAAAGACAAGCATTTTCTAACATCATCATCACACACATCTAACAAACATCATTTAACATACACATCTATCGAACACATTTAAAATTGAACATATCTAACATGACCTAACAATATACACATCAACATCAACATATAAATTAAGTACATCATCAACATGATCAATAAAAAAAAAACACCATATATATATATATATATATATATATATATATATCATGGACAAGTCAAATAACTGCTATAGCATATATGGTTCAGTCAGTGGGATAATATGCATATCTACAATAGTAGTGGAGGCCTAGTCTGTAGTGCAAGATGATGGATGATGAATAGGTGCTTCCTACTCATCTAGGTGAGGTGAAAGAGGAGGATGAGGAATAGGTACGACATGCTCATCTAGGTGAGGTGAAAGAGGAGGAGGGGAATATGTGTTGCCTCCTTATGATCTGGGTGAGGTGAAGGAGGAGGAGGAGGATGTGGAGAAGGATGATCACGACCACCCTCATCGATCAATGGGGTATTGGATGAACGCATGGTACTGGAAGAAGAGTTGTGCCTATCATCAGGAGACCTTCTCGCTTCTAGTATCTTGGCAACTACGATGATATGACACATAAGACACATCAAATCACGCGACATCTCCCTCCAAAGGTCCAAGAGCGTAGGATCTAACCTGATGTCTCGCATTAGGGAAGGGTGTTCTCCCACCTCAGTAAAAAGTGCAGAGATTCAGTCGCCCAACTCCAACCCGAATCTGGTATCGAGCCTACGACGCATGTCGTCAGGTATCTGTACCTGAGGACCCTGACCCACTGCGGCCTCAGGCATCATCTCCTCATCATCATCTGCTGGGGGAGGAAGCATGTCCATAATGAAAGTGTCAATATCTGCAAAATATCTAGTACCGAACAATAATTACATAATTAATTCATTAAACAATTTAATAAAACAAGTTAAAGAACGTGTTAGAATTAATTTTATTCTAATTAAGTAAGACAATAAAATGAAACTATATTAATTTAAACAAAACACTAATAATACCTTTATTGTCTGGTGGCTCATATGGTGTGAAGAGGATGTTCAAACATCCTCGTCAATCCAAACCTGCGTAAGGACACGACACCATGACAAACATGTGACCCGCCGCACTGCCTAGTATCCCTAGTGCATTTGGGGAAATCCTGGTCGGAAATTCCGACTGGCTCCTCTTGGGCATCATCTCCCTCCACATGCACATACGCATATGAGTCCTCGACCTAGCAGGTTGATAGACAAAAGTCGACCTTGTCTATGGAAACCTCCCAAAAAATAATCAAAACAACTCTGAGAAAAAATGGAAGTTCGACCTCCCACGTATCTGTCGATATTTTACTTATGCAACTAGCAATTACGGTTCTTCTTTATTATTACAATCATTTAAAACATTAACTGCATATATAGGATCACTGAAAGAGAGACAATCTCAGAAAAAAGATAGACACAAATATTATCCTGGGAAACCCTCTAGGGGAAGAAAGCCCAACAAACTTCCTCAATATAGATTAGCCAACCAAGAAAAATGCTTCACTCCAAGAGAGAACTAACAAAGCATAAGATCCTCTTCTACTCCTTCACTAGGAAAGAGTAGCGCACCACTTGACCAAGATGTATCCAAGAGATGACCAAAAACCCTCCTGGAGTGAACAAGTGAGGTGTTAGCCTCCCTTATAAATAGTAGTCTGGCCTCCCTAAATTAGGTCTGGGCCGACCTGTCACTTTACCCTTTTAATTTACATTTAATTGTCAAGGCATAATAGGGATGAATTTTACAAAGGCACAATAAAGTCACCTTAATAAATATAATACGATAACGTTCTCTAGGGTTTGTCTTAGTAAAATACAATAAGGATATCTTTCAAAGCTACTCAATATTAAACACTCCCTCTTAGAAAGGAAGTCAATCTTCTTGTCACGGTCATCATTAGTACTTATGTGCTTTTGCATACTTGGTCATTGTCTTGTTGTAAATCACAGATCTATATATCATAGGAATTTCTGCACTTTTCTAAAATAACATACTAGCCTGCGTTGGTATTACCACCCTATGCTGGAGTAATGTACTAGCCTGCATTGGGGTTACCAACCTGTGATGGGGTAGCATACAATCCTATGTTAGGATTACCAAACTGTGTTGGGGTATCGTACCATCCTGCGTTGGGGTTACCAACCTGCGCTAGGGTAGCGTACCAGCCTGCATTGGGGTTACTGACCTATGTTGGGGAAATGTACCATCCTGCGTTGGGGTTACCAACCTGTGATAGGGTAGTGTACCAACCTGCATTGGGGTTACCAACCTACATTGGGGTAACTTTCCTCTACTGAGGATCTCATCACTTCCTTCTACTGGAGAACACATCACTGCCTGCTACTCGGGAACACATCACTTCCCGCTACTAGGGGAACACATCACTTCCCACTACTGGTGAAGTCTTTCTGGATCACTCCAATCTTGTCTCTGAAATACTACAACTCTACTCTAGAAAGGGGCTTGGTCAATGCATATGCTACATGTTCGTCGATGAAAATAAAATGGAGTCTTAATGCTCCCTTCTATACCATGTCCCAGACATAGTGGTGTTTTATCTCGATATGCTTGGACTTGTCATGACACATTGGGTTCACTGACAACTTTATGCAACTCTGGTTGTCATAAAAGATGCATGGTTCCTTCAACTCAAGAACAAACAATTCTATGATCAACTTCTAAAGTCACACTACTTCACCACAAGCTGACAATGATGCCATGTATTATGCTTTTGCATAACTAAGTGCCATATAGGTTTTCTTCTCACTGAGTCACGAGATCACAACTAATCCCATACTAAAGAAACATCCAGATGTACTTTTTCGGTCTATGACATTGACTGCCCAATCTGAATTTGTGTAGCCTTGCAAATATTATCTCATAATCCAAGATATATCTGGGTCCATAATTGATTGTACCCTTTAGGTACCTCATCACATGTTTTGTCATAATCAGGTGAACATGTCTTTCACCGCAAAACATATATCTTTTCTCGTGTTCTTCGAACCAAATTTCCCCAACATATTGTACCAAAATGGTACACTTGCTCATCTGCAATTCAATCTGCACAATCATGTGCTGGCTCTATGTGTTTTATGCAAAGCAGTATCTGTCTCACTATCAGAGAGTATGTCCTCTACTCTCTCTGCAACTGTTCCTTTTGGAATTGGGACTTTGCTCCCGTAGCTGTTTTTTTTGAAACTAAGAATGACTGTTCCATTCTCTTTGTAGCTTCTAAACTCTGAGAGTAGCTTCTCTACTCCATGACAATAACAGATTCATTTGGTTCCTCTGAATCTCACACTACATCGACTTATTTTAATGGAACATGGATCTTCTATATATACTTATTTTGGTTACTGGAGCAAGTGTCTCATCATAGTATTCTCCCTCTTGCTGGGAGAATCCTCTGGACACAAATCAACCATTGTATATCCCAATGAATGGTTATGGAGAGGCTATTCCTCTTTATTGGATCGTGAAGGATGACTCCCTATGAACTCTAGCTCCTTCTGAGCTGGTATTTGGTGGGTTTTTTTTGCCTCATCACTGGTGGAGCCATATGCTCCTCATGATATGGCTCATCAATTCTATATGGATTTTCATCCTGCAAAGTGTCACGGGACCATGTTGGTCTCTTCCTGGTTACTGCAATGGTTCTGGGTATGGGTAGGCCCTTCTGGCTCTACTAAATTTTCCTGCTCCCTATGAGTCTTGACTACTTCTGAGTCTACAATAACCTCAAAGTCTCTGCAAGATATACTTGGTGTTGGATACTAAGTCTTAATATGAAAAGTTGAGTCGAACTTTAAACAAATTCCGCTTCCTGCCAAGGTGGCTTCATTATCCATTGACCATGTCTTCTCATTAGAAAACTGCAAAACACTGTGAGTTCTATTCTAATGTGCTCGGTTTACCATAGAAAACGTTGCATCATTGTCACGCAACCATAGGCATTTACATATGCCACCGCCGAGAACATAAACTATTTCTTGATGTTAAATGAGACCTTGTTGGATTCTCGTACCAGGGATAATGATCCAACAAGCTAAGATAAAAAAAAAGCATAAAATCTAATGTTAATAAACTTAAAACTGAAATCAAATATGAAGGGTGCATACCTGGAGCGCATATTTGTCAGACTGATTACTTTGATCTCTATGATGTATGGATGAATAATGATACTTCTTCACAACTTGTACTTGACCCTCATGATATCACGATTCTCCAACTCTTTTACTTCCTGGAGTTTTAATGTGGAAAGAAACGAGATACAACTATCAATATCGCTTCATATGAATATAATTATTTGGAAGTGCTAAGTCCATTATCACAGACAATATAGTTCATCTGGATATTCTTCTTTTTTTATTTTCTAATTAGGTTCATCTTCTCTTGCGAAATGGGCATGATGCTTTTTAAACTTCCTGGTTTAATCTTGGTCTTTTGCTTGGGGACAATTTCTTGCAATATGTCCCATCTTCTGGCAAATGAAGCATCTGAAGCTTGAGATATCTTTATGAGAATCTTGTCCTTTATGATGCTTCTGAAATCGTTTGTGAGAGTGAACTTCTTTCTTGTTCTTTCATTTTCTTGCCTGAGCTATTAGCGCCTGATCTTCATTGCTTTCTATATTTTCCTTTCTTGCCTTTAATTTGGCTTCTTCTTGAGTACAGTCTTCCCACAACCTCCTGAACTTAGTTAACTTTCTTCTAGAGAATATTCCTTGGATGAAGGATTCCTCAGAATTTGGAAGACCATTTAATGTGGTCATCGCTATCTCAGATTCTTCAACTGTGTCTCCAATAGCTTCAAGGTGTTCTTTAATCTGGGACACTCTTGTGAAGTAGGATTGTATGGTTTTTGAATTTTGCATCTTTACATTATTGAGTTGTGTCCTCAAGGTCATTTTCCGATTGATGTTCTTTCCTTCAAATAATCATGATAAGGCATCCATCATTTGCTTTGGAGTTTTTAATGTTGAGACATGAGGAATCAAATGGTTCTTGATGGAATTGGAAATTATCCTATTTGCTTTGATTAGATCCTTCTTATATTTGGCTTTGGCCTCATCTCCCTCTGGCTCTTCAATATCCTGTTCAAAAAAACTTGCAAGGTCATTCTCTTCTAGAATGAGCATTACTATGTACTTCCATGCTCGGAAGTCATCGACTCCTTCAATCTTTTTGTCAAGCTTGGTACTGGTAGTCATCCTGCTTGGAACAAGTAAAAATAACAAATAAATTTTCAATACGAGAATCTTAGACCTTACTAGAGAGATTGTTGAGTTAAAGACGAAATTTGTCATAAAATTTGTAGTAGCTGTAACTAGGCCTAGGGTTTATGAGGAAACCCTAATTTTTCAACCTTCAAAATTCAAATTCTTATCCAGGGACTAGTTGTGCTCTCCCAAGGAAATCTCCTAGGTGTGGTTACTTTCTCCAACGTCCTCCTTAAATGGGGAAAATGTCACACTTAAGGTTTATGTAGAAACCCTAATTCTGTAACAACTGCAACACTGAAAACTAAATCTTGGAGAGGGTGCGCTGAGGCTAGCCACTTATTTATAAACTGTGAGTTTCTCTCTTTTAGGCCTACTCTGATACCATGTTGATATTTTACTTATGAAACTAGCAATTACGCTTCTTATTTTTTATTACAATCATTTAGCACATTAACTGCATATATAAGATCACTGAAAGAGAGGCAATCTTAAAAACAAGATAGACACAAAGATTATCCTGGGAAACCTCTAGGGGAAGAAAACCCAAAAAACTTCCACAATATATATTAGCCAACAAAGAAAAATGCTTCTCTCCAAGAGATAACTAACAAAGCAGAAGATCATCTTCTTCTCCTTCACTAGGAAAGAGTAGCGCACCACTTGACCAAGATGTATCCAAGAGATAGACCAAAAACCATTCTTGACGTCACACCTAGCGGCAATAGCTTTTCCTCTAAGACTTGTGCTCTTCTCCTCTTGTTACAAAGCTTATGAGTGAAATAACAAGTGTGGCACTAGCCTCCCTTATAAATAGTAGTCTAGCCTCCCTAAATTAGTTCTGGGCCAACCTATCACTTTACCCTTTTAATTTAAATTTAATTGTCAAGGCACAATAAGGCCAACTTTTACAAAGGCACAATAGGGCCATGTTAATAAATATAATATGATAACATTCTCTAGGGTTTGTCTTGGTCAAATACAATAAGGATATCTTTTGAAGCTAGTCAATCTTCAACAGTATCATAACACGACATTTGTCTAGCTCTATACAAAATTGTCAGAAAAAAATGGCAGACCATCTTATACACTGTGGCCTCTGTACCAACGAATCAACATAATGCAAAATAGATCAACTAAGGCATTTCCCATCACTGGTAAAGTGGTCTATGGTAGTCACTAACAATGAGAGGCACCTAACCTTCTTTGCACCAAAAGAGGCAATTTTTAGCTGTCCACCAGACACCTGAAAATCAACTGGGGATAATACATCAACCCCAATATATCGATGAGTACATGAGATAAATCTCAACTTAGACACCTACTGGGACATATCAGAATTGGGGAAAATCCTCCCCTCTCCTGGATAGCCCATTGATAAAGTAAATATCCTCCTCGATGTGATGGTACCACTGATCCAGACCCACACGAAAATCCTATCGAAGAACACCCCATCGACGGATCATATGCACCAACAACCAATAGTGCCCCTTAAGGGATGTAGTCTCCTCATAGTACTTAAGGAGGCCTACATTCCTCAAGAGAAAATGAGTCGTTTTAGTAATAGGGCGAGGGTACAAATCCCTTTCTCTCTCCCTCACCTCCCATTCCCGTACAACATTGTATAGATCCACCCTCTGCTCTTGCTGTTGTTGTTTCTCTCTACACTCATGTCTCTACATTATTAACTTATGAAAAACATCAGCCTCACTCATACATCATTTTCCTAGTTCCTTTTTCTTGTTATTTCTTTTCACACTTGATTTTTGGTTCCTTCTTAAAGCACACATTTTTCTCAGTTCTCCCTCTCTTAGAGAACAACCTTACTTTAATACCAAATTACATAGTTAGAGATGTGATATCCCAAATCTATCCTCTACTATGAAATGCCATACTTATAGTTTTATATATGATCAAAGAAAGATAATGCTAAAACAATAAAACATGCACCCAATCACAAAAGTATATACAAAAAATCACATTAACAATGATATGCTCATGTAATAATAGCCAAAATACATTTATACAAGTTCTTATAAAAAAATCTTGGCTCTTAGACGGTTGTGTATACCACTCTAGAATTACCTTTATAACATGATTCTCTAATGCGATTGGTTAACCTGCCCTTAATGGATGTCTTACTCTTTATTCTCATGATCGACTCCTCAATTTCCTTTTTTCAGCTCTTCTTCTTCCTCTCTAATTCTTTAGCTTCTAATCTAGATGTTCATATTTGTGCTCGAAGCTTCAACTTTCTTTAATGCATTATCTATGCCTCTTGTCTTTTGTCACACTGTTATGTCAATTGTGCTCATCCAACGAGCCCACTATCTCTTTATTTTTTGCACTCCATATCATGCTCTTAATCTTTATTATGTTCCTTGTTGGCATCATCTCTACTCACCTTATAAGCTCACTATCCCTCTACTTTTTGTACTCCTCATCATGTTCTTAATCTTTATCAAATTTATTGTAACCTTCATCTATGCATTCCTTCCTCATTTGTCATACACTTCTTTCTTCTATATAAAACCTTCACACTACATTTGCTCATCAAACTTACACTTTTCCATTCTTATTTTCTTTTGTCTCTCTTTCCAATTGCATAATACATGCGCTCTTAAAATTCTTATAAATACTCAACATAAAATGACCAAATAACATGTTTTCTTCTTATTGTTTTAATTCCTACTTTAGCGGCCAATGTAATATGGGTACAATGCAATGAAACTTCTTCATGGAATAAACAAGAACATGTCCATAAAGATTCTTCTTCATGTTCTTACTTAGGTATTCTATAATTAGAATGTATTGTTGGACAACCTCTTACAATAGAACACATAGGAAATGAAATTTATATATAATTTATAGAATATGAAATGTCATCATATAAACTCCCAATTGGAGGCCTCCTTTCCCTAGTGGTTGTTATCACCATCCAGTGGATTGGATCGAGATTTTCCCAACCTAGAGTTTCTACCATAACATTGTGGGATAGCTTACCCACTGTCACCTCAGATAAACCCTCCCTCACTTATGTGAAGGAAGAATCTGACACAAGGGGGAGTCTCGGGTGACCCTAGGGGGGAAATGAGATGGAAAGTGATACTTATGAAGAGATGCCCCTATAGGTCAAGTTGTTAAGTGGAACATGGCTTGGTAACAAGTCTCAAGAGTGTTTAAGGTTGCCAAATCTTTGAGTATGGAAAGAGTGTTTGTACCTTCCCAGGACACAGGAAAACACCAGATACGAAACCAATATTCCAATGGACAAGCAAGTTGATCTTGTTGTCCATATTTGCAGCAGTCAACAAAAATATATATCAGCAAGTAAATGATAGTTAAAGCTTCTAAATAAGATGCTAAAAGTCTAGTAAATGATGCAAGAGATAAGCTAGCAAGTACTAGTATAACTAAAGTATGAAAGCATAAGACTTTAGAAACAAAATAAGGCTATAATAAACAAGTATTGGAGAGATCTATTATCGACCTTATGGCTGTAGAAAAATATTTCTACAACATAAGCTTTCAACCCACAAAATGTACAAGGAAACCACCCAAAAAGTGTGTCGAGACTAGAGATTATTATGGCAGCTTGCTAGCAAATTTTGACAGTTGAAATTTAAGTTATGAATAAAAAAGAGAATGATTTGATGCAACATTAATGGCTATAGCTTTTGTTTATCTATATCTCGAAGAAAACTAAGTAGACCAAAACACCCTAGAGGCTTTAGCAACTGTTAACACCTAGTAAATCCTTCTATGACTCATTTAGAAGGGTACCAAGGTAACCTGTTCAACCTACTTGCAAGTTGGAAGCTAGTCCTTCCAAACCAAAAGATGGCTCTCTCTTACAATCTCAACCCTCCAATGTCATTTCAAAGGTAGGTTGTATTTCTTAGGCAATGGATAAATCTTATGTGGAAATAATAAAGGTTTTTCGAATGTTTTTTTTTTTAAAGAGTTTGGTAAGCTATGAAGACCACAGTTCATTGGGCATGGAGTCAAAGGATTGAAACTGTCAAGAAATGTAAATGTCTCATTAATAGGGTTCAAATGTGCAGAGGAAAGATAGATGATGCTTTTCAGTTATGGAAAATATGAGATGAAGGTAGAAAGGGGAAAAACAATCCACCTCACTAGAGCATCTAACAATGATGAATTCTAGTGAAGCTTTGGAGGAATGGTAGAGCGCATGGCCCTATGTCCTTGGAGCACCTAACGAGGGTGAATTCCAACTATATTTTGACCAAACACTGGAAAAATTAACACAATATGGAAACTGATATAAGGTCACAATAAACACAGAAATAAAATAACACATTGATACACATCAACACATGAATCTTTGTAATATAAAACCCGACTCTTGCATTAACATCGATGTGCTTCAAAGGAAAATTTTCAATAGCAATGAACTGTCTCCTCCAAAATCCAACCATTCGAACTTGAAAAAAAAATAAAAATTTAAAGAGTGGATCAACAAGAAAGAAAAAGAAAGAGGGCAACATTTTGACAGTAGATCAATGGTCTGCCATTGGGCATGGAGTCAACATCACTCTGCAGATCAAAGGCACTATAGTTGCCTATCAGACCAAAAGAGTTATAATGGATGGATGAAGGTATAAGGAAGATAACAGAAAGAAGAAAAAACATTGAGCAAAGATCTTCTCTGCTAAAATGACCCAAAAATTATTAGAACAAAAATCATGCAAGTAAGCAATCACTACAACTCATGAATATCCTACTCATGAAAAAGAATTGATCTTCAACAACTCTAATTCTATTCAAGAAAAATGACAAGAAGAAATGATAATGAAAGAACACAAATTCTGATAAAGAATTTAAGTGAATCTCTAATGGCAAAAAAGCTAATTACAACAGGTCGTCAGTCTTACAATTGAGCAACTAGAGTGCTCCTCCAACTCTCTCCTCTCTTTGATCATGAATCCAACCCCACTCTACTCTTGTACCATGAAATATATAGCACTATAGGTCCTTTCCAGATCACCAATTCGAACTCCAACCCCTTTCCCAAAATAGAAATAGTTACAAACAGAGAATGACACGTTTTAACTGATTTCCTACTTTTCAAGAGGCAAAATTCTTAAAAGTAGGCTTCAAAATGCCACTTGTAATTCTCAAACTATAACAATTGTGTAAACTCCGAGAACGGTTTTTTTATATAAGCTCATTCTAAAGAAAAACCTCTCTAGTTTTCTTGAAATTTATCTCTAGTTGGTTGGAATACGTGTCACAAAAACATGTCTCAAACAGGAAATCATGAAAACTGAAAAAATAGGGCTCAAATATTCCTTTGAATATCCAAATCTGTGACACTTGTGTGAAAAATGAAAGAGGTTAATGTTCTTGAGTCTGTTCTTGACAATAACCTCCTTTGGATTTGGAAAATTCATCCTGGTTCACCCATAAATCCTTTTGGAAGTCAACTGGTCAAAATAACCAGTTCAACAATCTTAGAACAGAGTTTCCACAACACATTCCGTAGCGCATTTTGTAGCACCTGTCTAAAGTCGTAGCGCGTGAGCTAGTTCGTAGCGCCAAAGGAAAATCAAGTCGCCAAACCCTTCATGACCTCCAAACAAGACAAAAAATCTCATGGAGTACCTGATGGCTATGAGGTTGATGCTAGTAATTTTGAATTTGCACTAGGATGCTTGCAACCTATCCAACCTACAACCCTCTTCCTTAACTAGTTCACAACGCCAACTCAACTATAGATTGCATACTCCGAGGAGGATGTTAGTTGATGGTATGAAATAATACCAAGAGATATGGTTAAATGTAGGCTCTAAAAACCATAAATCATCCTTTACATGATCAATTTTATGTGTTAACAACAACCTCATAGCATCAACAATAAACTCCAACTTGAACAATATCAATATCTCACTAAATCACGTGTACCAAAGCAAACAATTTATTTCTCCAATGCAAACTTCATATTAGTGCCTTTAAAATTTGGGTGAATGGAGTCTTGAAAGCATGAGTTAGATCAACAAAATCCCTAGAGGTGTAAACCCTATTGCTCCATAGGGTATGCAAATAAAACTAGAGTAAATCAAGAAGGGTGTACACCCTTATACTCCTCCTAGAAACTTTGCAATAAAAGAATTGTAAACTAGCAAATGAGATGAAACTTAATGGAGGGTGTATGCACTTATACTCCTATTAGGGTTTCAACCAACAATAACCATGAAACAAGCAAGAAGAATTAACAATTGTAGATTTTCCTTACCAATTCCAAGAGAGATGTAAGAACAAAACCTAGTTCACCAAGAAAATTACCATTCATAAGCAAGAGAAGAAGTCTCCAAAAGGTGCGCACAACCTTAACTCAATCATTCACCAAGAGATATCACCAAAAATCATTTGCACAAGAGAGAGATACCAAATTTCCCAATTAGGGCACAAATTTCAACCACTAGTTTTCTCACAATGGGAGAGTTTATGATATCAAAATGAAATGAAATGATATCTATTTATACAAATACTACTACAAGTGTTTGTCCACTTAATTTATGGTAAACCACAAAGTAAGGGGGAAACAACCCTTACTTTTCCCCTTTACATTATAAAATTCAAATTTGTCTTTAAAAATGCACATAAGAAAACCCAAAAGTTGGGGAGTTTAAAATTTCACTTATAATAAGTTGGGGAGTTTACATTGATCACTTGCGAAATTTTAATCATCACAATAGTAACCATTTTGGGAAATCTGGTGCAACAAAAATGTTAGATCAGTGTTCCCGAGGAAAAATGTAACATGTTGTAGAATATGGTAGTCAATTTGACTAAGAGTGAGTACTTTAGAGCATCTAATCCAGTAGGATTCAAGTAGAATATGGAACCAATCAAGTAGGATTCAAATTCATCCAAGGAAGCATTGGAAGAAGCAACCAATTGTCATGCCTTTTGCTAGTTTTTATGTTTTACAAAGTACTCAGGGTTTTAGGATTGTTTTGTAGAATCTACACCATTAAGCTCTTATGGGATGTTTTGTATATTGATCTAGTTATGATGTATAACTATATGTTGGAAGATAGCTCTTTTGGGGATTTTGTTCTAAACGTTTTGAGACATACTTTGATGTATTCTTGTTGCGTGCTATGTTGTATCTTTCACTTAATATAAAATCTCTTAGTTATGTTTTTTTTTTAAAGTGTTATATATTTTTTTAAATCGACATATGATGATGTAAGTGTTACCCATGTACTTACATGACAATATCTCTATCATACTGGGCTGTAGAACTAATGCCTTTTGGTGCAATAATTTAAAAATAGTTTACATCCACCTTTTGTGTGGAATTAGCACCACTACATATGCTTCTAATGCCTCATCCTCAACCAAAATTATTTCTATTAGCATTACAACCTAACTTTTCTCTACTTTTAGTGCAAACTTATAGGCATCGTCTAATGAAAGAAACTTATACAAACTTGTATTGAATTGCAAATTTCAATCCATTAGTATACATTGAGACTTGTTGGCCTTTTTCCTCCTCATGTATAGTGTGTGTCAGTATATCGTAGGATTATTTTTGTACTCTTCTATGCTCGTCTCCTTATGCCTTTGGTTTTTCATCTTCTTCAACAATGTTTGGCTATAATCCATGAGAAAGTACATGTCTCACAACTTTGCAACCATCTTGATCCAAGTCCTTATCTTCTCTTTAGACTTCTAAATCTACTTGTAATGAATGCCGAAATCCCATCAAGTGGTAATGTAACCCTTCGACTACACATCATTAAATTACATTATATGAGGTCTTCCATCCTTTCAAGGTCAAAATATATCTTCCCATCATTGAGCCAACCGATTAATTTTTCTACTTTCAAGCATACCGTAATGAGACACTTCAATCTTTGCATGTTTCCTTCTTTTGAGCAACCTCACAATTTGGATTGTGACATCTCCTTTGTCTACTTCCCTTTCTTCCAATTCTTATGGTTTTGAGGGAGTCACTTTGGAATCTATTTTATTGTTGTCTATTATCCATATCCTCTATTTTATTGTTTTCTAAAAAAAAAAAAAAATACTTTTTCTTTCCTGACAAGAATATTTGTGCTTCTCGGGCCTTCTGGAACTCTTCAGGGTCTCTGTTAGTGGTCTTTGGTTGGGTCAAAGTTTCAATTTAACTTACTCTTTGTAAAGAACCCTTGTTGTTTCTTCATATTCTTTTGTTTGCTTTAGAGGTTTAGAGTCGACCTATAAGCATTAGATCCTCCTGTGGATTCTATTCAATCCATGTTGTCAGGAAGTGGTTTAGGGTCTATATGAGTTTTGGGTTTATTTTTTCTTTATCCAATTTATGCTTTGAAAAAAAAAAATATCTTTTACTTCTGTTTTTCTTTTCTAAGAATTTCAAAAAATAAAAAAATATTGCATTCAATTATGCATTTAGTTTGGTAATTGTAGCATAGGTTGTCTTTTTACAAAGGAAAATAGTTCTTTTTCAAAGTTCCTTTCTTGTTATTTCCCTAAAAGTTTAGTAGTTTGCATCGTAAAATGAAAAGCTCATTCAAGGAAAATTTTTGCATTATAGGATCTTGGAATACTATTTTGAGAAGTTTGCATTTACAAATATTTACAAGCCATTTCTTTCAATTTGAAGAATCTAGTTTGTTTTTTCACGAATGCTCTAAAGTCTTTATTATCTTTCGTATCTTCCAAAAACCATAAGTTGCACGCCCGTACCCTTTTGAGTAAGTCAAGCCAATAAAAATCAACACTTAACACTTAAAATCAATTAGAATTTTTGTTTGTAATGTGGAGAGGAAACTCTTCAAGGTAATCTAAACAAACATAGGAGTCTATGATAGGGAGTGTTAGATTCCAATATCGTAAGAGTCCACTAGGACCCCTCTCTATCATAGGGACTAAACATGAGGTCGCGTAAGGAAAGGTGGAGGAGATAACCTCTCCAAAGTTGGACCAAGCATAGTGGGGATTGTATATTGAGAGTCGTTCTTGGGAATTAAACTGATTGCATTTGACTATGCAGCTTCGTGGGCCTTGAATCCGTTCTCGATCTTCAGTTTTCTTCCAGAACATTTGCCTTCGGTACCCTTGAAAGGCTTCACACTTTGTTATCCTGCTCGTCACAATCAACCCGACTGTCGAATGTACCCGATTGGTGACTGATTGTGAGATGGTAACCTAGTTGCCTGTTTTTAGGGACTTACATGGGTGAGTGCGGGGGTTTACCATGATACCCAGGAAGATGTCAGATCACGCTTTGGAGAGTATACCCAAACAATGTTTTCATGTTCGACTTACACTTGCACCGATAAGTTTCTCTAGTGTTGATTGGCATAATTGTTCTTCCTACTAGTCAGTGGTTTGCTTCATTTTTCGTTAGGAACTTTTTATTGTGTGCTTTATGTTTCGTGCTAGCTAAACCTTATAGTGTCGGTTGATCATTTCACAAGGTGGAATATCAACAACTTCGTCGTTCACTTAGGCTTTAGGGTCTACTGCCGGTTACTTTGGAGCCACCTTTGCCATTGTTGAGGTGCAACCTAGATCAAGAAGTCTCATTCAAAGCTATTGGGCCACGTGAAATTGTACTCGAACCAGCTCCTAGAGAAGAATTTCCTGCATTAGAAGAATCCATTGTTTCTGACCTCGATACCGAAGGTTTTAGGACAAAAAAACTCCATCACTGACTTATTGACACCACTTCTAATTTAGATATTCCCTCTCGAGGTGACTTCACATGAACAATAGTTCGTTTGACGAGCAACGATGGAAGGAACTAGTTCTACTTCGTCAGGGAGTCCACATACTCCCATATATAATTTTGTAGAAGGGGGAATTATACCTCCTCCCCCACCTTCGCATGTTAGGACTACTACCGTCCAGACGCCCACTACTTTGGGTAGTGGCACAATCCCATCAACGACTTTAATCACTATTCCCTTCGTCTAGAATGCGTATGACGCTCCCTTTTCATATGGGATGTCAGGTTTTGACTCCAATTTGGTTCTAACATACTCTACTCTACATACCATTGGTTTGGGGCAGGGAGGTCTAATGCTCCCTTGCAAGGACCCACTGCAGGCACCACTTCCCTGTTCAACGCTATCCCTATAATGAGGATCGAGGTGATGAGGCGGCAGGGAGGAAGTAGGGTGCCGGCACCCTACAATGAGGACTTCCTCTACTGGTGGCGGTGACAGGTCATCGCTCTACATGACTATCCCTATGAGGGGATCGAACTTAGAGGAGATCCGTACATGCCACTCCCACCAGGAGCTGCCTACGGTGACATAGGTAAGTAAAACGTTTTTACATATTTCAATTTTTTTTGTATTTTTGTATAGTGAGGAAAAAAATATTTTGGGATGGTGCTTAAGTATTGACTAGACTTTATGTACTATAGACGTGGGTCCGCGATGGCCATAGGGTTTTTCTCGACATTAATGGAGAAACCGGGGAGACGAGGCGGCAGGAGGAGAGATTGAGAAATTGCTACAAAATGTGCAGGGCAACCTGTTGCGTCTGACTCACAGGATACCCATGGTTCAGGTAGAAGATCTACCTGAAGCCATGCAGTGATAGGTGGTTGGTGTACCCAGGGCATGGGTACGACTCTTTCTGCGTCTCACAAATGTCATGGTTTGCTACCATGAAACACAGTCGGCGCCACGGGCGTAGATGTCATGGGATATTATGATACCGACTGCATATGTGTATTGAGGGTGTTAGCCCCATTTTGTACTATAAACACCATATTTTTTTAAATATATAAAAGATGATCTTCGACTTTACTTATATTTTACAATGTGTAGATTGATTAAATGATTTTCTTTGCTTTTAATTATGTGACAAATGCCAATCTAAAACAAAGTTAACATAAGCATCAGATACATGATTAGAATTCCTCGGAATATGATAATATGTAATGAAATCAAATTGTCATTCTAAAATATGTACCCATAGGAATCGTCGGAGTAAAGTAGGATCACGCACGCGGTAACATCCATTCAACTGACGTACTACTAACTGGGAATCCAAGTGAACTTCTAGTGAACGAATGCCATGTGAGATAGCATCACGTAAAAGTTCTATAACGACGCTATATTCGACCACATTATTCGTGGATGGCCCTAGGCATATGCCTTCTGAAGACACCAGTAGACCCTCGGGTGAATAAACCACCCAAGCAACGGAAGCCAAGTTCCGTGTGTGACGACTGGCCCTGTCTGCAAATCCTAAGTAGTTTGACGTCTCTGTTGACATTTGTCAACCAAGTGAAAACTCAATAAGTAACCCGAAGAAGAAAAATAAAATAGATATATACACTAAATTACATTAGTATACAAAGAGTTCCACTCAAGCTTGGGGCTCAAGCATAGTATCTTTTCAAGTAGAGCCAATTTCTGGGCTCGACCAACTTATTCCCTTCGTAATCTTCTAACTCATAGACTCTTTTTTCTAGAACACGTCGCATGATATAAGGACCATGCCACATGGGTTTAAACTTGCCTACCCCCAACGGTTCTTTGGCTTGATTGTACAAGAGGACCAAGTCACCCTCAATGTACAACCGAGGACAACCAGACTTATCGCATTGAACCTTGACACATCATTTGTTTGCCTCGATAGCTGTAGAAGCATCTCGATGCTACTCATCGAGACTCTCTAGGTGTACAAGGCGTCGCTCGAGATCGAAAGTGTCAGGTAGGAGCGCAGCTGCCAACTTAAGAGAAGGGATTTTGCATTCAATGGGTAATATCGACTCCACGCCGTGTACTAACTGAAAAGAGGAAAATCCGGTGGAAGTCTTGACCGAGGTTCGGTATGCCTAGAGTGCAGGGTATAGCATGATGTGTCAGTTGGATTTACTATGACTGACAGTTTTTTGCAAAATGGTCTTGAGAGACTTGTTGACGGCCTCTACCTGCCCATTTTCATGGGGATAATAAGGAGAGAAATGACCATGTTTAAACCCCATCTTAGCTGCTAGTTCATCCATCATTTCATTCTGAAATTGATTGCCATGGTTAGTGACAATCTCACTCGGGATACCGAACTGGGCCATAAATTGATTGAATACGAAGAAAGTTGTAGTATTTCCATCAGATTTAACTGTAGGCATGGCCTCGACCCACTTAGTAAAGTAGTCGATGACCACGATAATGTGTTGATGCCCCCCAACCGAAGTTGGTTTTCAATCAACGAAATCTACCCCCCACTTGGTGAAGGGACCAACGATAATGACTGGGTGAAGGGCGGTTGGATGTGAGCGCATTTTTTGAGTGAACATCTGGCAGGGGTGACACTTCTTAACCACTTCAATACAATCCTTAAAGATAGTAGGCCAGAAATAATTGACTCGCAAATTTTTTTGGGTTGTTGCAAGCCCGAATAGATGACCACCACAAGTCCCACTGTGGAAATTGTTTAGTACAAACTCAACTTCTTCGTGAGTTAAACAACAACGCAAGATATCATCTATTCCTCGATGATACAAGGTGTCACCGATGATAGTATATTTCTTAGCTTGTTATCTTATACATCGTCGATCATCTCGTGAGAGATGTTGAGGGAAATTCAAAGTCTATGGATAAAGAACAATGTCTCCATACCAGGGGTCAGACGAAGAGACAAGAAAAATATGTTCATCCGCAGACCAATCAACATGGATAACGTCCTCATCTAATCGTGGAAAATCAAATATTAACTCTACAAAGATCAGGGATTTCTTGGATTTCACGAAAGCGAAATTGAGATCAAACTCCTGTAAATTGACATTCCATTTATTATATTTCCCCCCTATGATATGTCAGGTAAGGACATATTGAAATGGATTGACATCAACAACCACCGTAGTCTTACAAAGCAATATGTAGTGACACAAACGCTGGATTGTGTGAACGACAACCAAAGATAGCTTCTCAACGTGAGTGTAATTGAGTTCAGGACCGAGTAAAGTTCAACTAAAATAGTAAATGGCGTGCTCACGAAGCTCATCATCCTCCTGAACCATGACCATACCAACCGTATCCTCATACGCGATGATATAAAGTGAGTAATCTCTACTGTAGTAAGGTGGCTTCAGCAGAGGCCCTGACACTAAAGCTTTCTTCAAAGCATCGAAGGACTCATGGGATCGCTCATCCCAGATAAAAGGGGTGTCCTCCTTCAAAAGACACATGAAACCTTTAGTGATAGTGGCATAGTTAACTATAAACCTATGAAGAAAGTTAGCTTTCCCCTATAGACCCTGAAGTTGTCTAATCGTGCGCGGGGGAGGCAACCGAAGTATTGCCTCAACCTTAAGTGGATCTACCATGATCCCAGTCTCATAAACTAGAAAACCTAAAAGACGACCATACTTAATGCAAAAGATGCACTTGTGAGGGTTCAACCAGATTCTATAGTAACGACATCTTTAAAAAACAAGCCGAAGATGAGTAACGTGATCCACTCTCTTGCGAGAGTGAGCAACAAGGTCATCAAGGCAGGCTTCGACTATGTGCTTAAGATCGTGAAAGGTGAAAGTCATGGCACGCGGTTGCTCCAACATTTTTAAGGCCGAAAGGCATCTTCCCATATGAAAAAGTACCCCAAGGACAAATAAATGACATCTTGTGTTCATCCTCGGGTTTAATTCGAATTTGATTATATCCTGAAAATCCATCCATAATGGAAAATACTTCGCTTCCCGTACACTCGTCGAGAATATGATTGATGAAAGGTGTGGGAAAGTTATCTTTAGAACAAGCCTTGTTTAGATCACGGAAATCTATACATACGCGGATGGTTCCTTGCTTCTTATCTATAGGAACAATGTTGGATACCCATTCGGTTAAAGGAACTGGGTAGATGAAGCCAACATTAAGTAGCTTCTCAACCTCCGCCTTAATAGTAGGGGTCTTTCGAGGGTTGACAACTCTAATATGTTGCTGAACAGGTTTAGCATCCGGATAAGTTTTAATATCATGTTCGACAATATGAGGGTCGATCCCTGACATCTCTTCATAGGACCAAGCAAATACGTCTTGGAATTCCTTGAACAGTTCGATGTAGAACAAGATTTCTACTGGTGGACATTCTGCACTGAAATTTACATTTTCAACCTTACCAGGGGTAGGAGAGATGTCGATCTGGACGGTAGGAGAAATGCTCGCCATATTTCCTTCAGCATAAATGTCGTGCGTATTAAGTGGAACTACAACTTGACCGACTATCTCGCTCAAAGTAGATCGAAAATCGTCATGTTCGATTCTTTCAAGCTCTGAGAGAAAATAAGAGCGATGATGCATATCATCCCAGGGTTTGTCAGAACCGTTCATGGCTTCAATGATGGCTTCGTCTGAAGGAAAAGTCCTCTCGAGGCAATCATGTGAACAAGACAACGAGGTGGCCCACATGGGCCTGAACACGGGATCCTCCTCGTCCGTCGGCGAGGGAACATGATCAGGATTGACAGAAGAGTCAAGAATAAACTGATACACAATCTATGCTGCCGATAGTGGCATGGCCATCCCAACATGTGACTGACCTTCACAAGACGAAGTCGGGGAAGGTAGGGTCCACAGATCATTAAAATAAGATGTACGGAAAGGAATGGACCTCCCAGTCGAGACATGCCTACTGTACATGGCATAAATTTGATGGTTCGGTGCTAAAAATTCGAAAGTAACCATAAGGGAAGGATACATTCCAACACCGATATTCTCAGTTGTCGGATGAGAATTGTCGATCACAGGGATCGACTATCCAAGAGATGCATTAGGACTAGAGCACGTAAAGGATAACTTATCGATCGTCATAATCTTCCCTTCATGAGGAAAGCAAAGAGGACAAAAGACAAACGACACGACAAAGATCATAGCATAAGTCCAATTGCGACCTAGTAACAAGTTATAATCAAGAGGCACATCAACTACCTCCACTTCCACCTCTACCATCTTCCCACCTAACTGGACCATAAAGGTAGGAAGAATACCATGAGGGTGGAAGGAATGACTGTCGAAAGAAGTCAACATGTTCGATGACTTGGAAAGGGTTGGAGAACTGAGAGCCTTCCAACAAACCAGAGACATCACACACATAGCAATGCCTTCATCAACAACCTTACGTTTGATGGTATACTTGGAATACTCCACGTGGATTTGTAAAGCCACATGGTAAGACAAGCGAGGCTTAACATATGTGACGTCAAACTTGATAACTTTTGAGCCACTGGGTTCTAGAGTGCTCCTAAAGCAGAGAGTAAGGCATTCATCTGTGAAGGACACATCTGGAGTACCTCTTGTTATCACTCCAGGAAACTCTTCTAGGTTGAGCTCGAAGATGCCTGGTAACTTAACTAATTCTCTCAATGATTAACTCAATGATGGGTATGGGGTTGGATCAAGATGAATATCTACTAAATGGACTGTTTATTGAAGACTGTCTAGTGATATTCAAACAATATAAGGCTCTCAAGAGATGAAATTAGACAAGTTGTTTATCAAATAGAACAGAAGCTAATCACCTAACCAAATCACACATATATAAAACAATAAGTATGATGGATCCATAAACTAGGATAACCACTTATGATTCTTTGCTTAGCAATCAAATAGTGAGATGATAGTCACCTAAGGATCATATAAGCATAGACAAAGAATAACATTCACTCATAAGTATAGACAGATAGGAAAGAAGAGATATGATCACATCAATGAAAGAAGCTTAAAGGCTTGAATATATTTAAGAATAAGTCTTTATTACAGTAGCAGCATAGTGAATCCAAAATCAAACCTTCAGCCTCAAGGACTGAATTTCCCCCTCATTTGTCACATCAATAGTCTATGGCTTTATAGCCTTTACATGAGAAATCTAGATCCTGAAAAGTAGGATCAGATTTACTTAAAATAGACAGTCAAAAACTGTCACAAAAGAATAGGAAGAGATCCTAAAAACTAGATCAACTCCTTATGTTTTATAATCTTTATCTCCTTCAAAATATTTTCCAAGTGTAGAAAACCTTCCAAGGTTGTTGAATATCCATAGAAAACTGGATGGGTCGAATTTGCTATTTTTAGCCAAAAACTGTTTTCTGTGCCCAGAAAATAGGTGGTTATTTCCATTTTGCCACCATCTAAAACACTTCATACATAAAGACAAAACCTTAAATATGATGTATTTAATTATCATGCATCTTAAGAAACCATTCTTGATAAGTTTGGCTGAGAAAAATTTAGATCTGGGCAAAAATACGACCTCTCTGCCATGTTTGTGCTTTTGGTGGCTAATGAACAGTTGAAATGTTCGCCTAAGCCACCGAAAATTATGGATATATTCCTCTCAAAGATTCATCCATATCTGTCAAATAAAACTGGATTTTGGAAAACTGAGAGAGGTTTTTGTAGATAGGTTTTTTTTGAGAAAAAACCTCTCTTAGTTATTTGATATTCGTTTTTATTTTCCCGTGATATTCATTTTAAAAACATGTGTCAAACAGGTAAATTCTGAGATCCAAAACTTAGGGCTGAGAGAAGAATTCGATTCTCCCAATCTATGACACCTGAAGGAAAATTGAGAGAGGTTATTGGTATTTGACATGTTAGGCACAAAAATCTCCGACCGTTTCTCAAAATGATCTTCCAATTGCTCAAAATCATCGTTCTAAAATGATGGCTAAACCTATTAAAAACACAGAATTTTTGTGCTTTCGGTGGCTAGGAGAGCCCCGAATTTCACGTTTAAGCTGTCGAAAGCTAGGCTTTTGGTGGCTTAGAAGCCCTTTTGGAAAAGCGCTTAGCCACTGAAACTTGAGTTTTGATTTTTTTGAAGAAAAAATGAAATCTAATGTTTTTCAAACTTTATTACAGACATAAGGCTCTAAAAAATGAACCTTAAAAAATTTAGAAAAGTATTTTTCAATGACGTCCTATCACCTAAAATTAACAAATTTGACTATGTCATTTGAGGAGATAACATCTGGCTCCAACTGGGATGGATACCTCCCTACGAGGTTTCCAAGAACCTTATAGTTCCAGTTGCCTTTAGCATTGGGCATGGAGTAATCTGGCTTTTACAACTAATCTTTTGTGAACTTGTAGCCTACTTGTAGCTGATATCTGTAAACCTTCAAAACTTCCATTCTCAAGATCTACCTTTATTCATATAAATTGAATACCATTTCTACTGCAATATGGAAGAAAATAAATTCTCAGGCAACAAGCTTATTTCCTACACTACTCTACTCTAACCAACTCTGCAATTGGTTAAGTGAATGCTGACTTCCATAACAGCCATTCAAGCAATTTACAAATTGAAGAAACTTTGTCTCTATCATTGATCAAAATTTGAGTTCTGAAATGTAACAACAACAATAAGAACTCTTTCTGGAAACCATACTCACCTGAAAGCATGGGCGAGCTGAAGAAATCTGAAACCTTCCAGCTCTCCGAAAAATATAGCTCCATGAACGCTGCTACCGGATCCTTGAAAGGAAGATCAGAAACATGTCGGTCTTTGGGAAACCACTGCACATCTATAACAACCTCTTTCTCAGCCATGACTGTTCCTTTGCTAGAAGACTGATCACCTTCTAGTTCTCTTATAATCAGATCTTGATCATCAATCATTAGAACTTTTTCTTCGGAAAAGTACTCAGAAAATGATGACAGAGCAATGTTTAAATGACAAGGATTATGATCAGCTAGGAACATGTAGTTGCCAGTGTAATCATTGGTTACCAAAGATTCATTCTGATTTACAAACTGATCACAAACTTTAGACTCATACTTGTCTCTGGAGAATTCTGCAAATACTGAAAAATCTGATTCTGAATCTGAAATGAACTCACATGCTCGTTGTTGTTCCAAATCTGCTTCGACCTCATTACTCTCCTGCTCAAAATCTGAAGTATACTGAAATTCAACTTGCTCATGTGCTTGTAGGTTTTCAGAGTCAACCTGCATTCTGATCCACTTGGATGCACGAATGTTCTCCTCTACCTCTTGTGCATCTTGAAACAACTGGGTTAAGGATGAAGACTTCCTTTCTAGCAAAAGAAGGGCAAGTTCTGAATGAAGACCTATAGCATAATGTATCATGGCAGTCGTCTCTGTAGGGTGGACCTGCAAAGGCATGTTATGGTATATGTTGAAAAATCTTCGATTGAAGATAGACAAAGCTTCATCTTGCTCTCCCTTCAAAGCATAAAAATCAACAAGGTATGAATCCAATGATTTGTACTCACCCCAATACTTCAAGAAAGCATTAAAGAACTCGATCCAAGAGCCAATAGAATCAACTCTCAGACCCTTAAACCATGCAGCAACATCTCTGATCAAAGATTTAGAGAAAAATCTCATGATCACATCTTCATGAACAATATCAAAACGCTCAACAAAATACTCAAAGGATTCCAAGTGCCTCTCAGCTGAAACTTGATTCTCTCCAGAAAACTGGGGAAGGTATTCATAACAGTCAAGAGGATAAGGATGAAGGAGACAGGGCAACCTCAAAGGATTGAACATATTCATCCTGATTTTAATTTGAAAAGCAGTGGGTTGCTCTTGAGGGATGAGAGGTTGATGAAAAGGTTTAGCAGTAATGACAACAAGAACTGAAGTCTGAGTAGGTTTAGAATCAATCTTAATTTCCTCCATGTTATATGGCTGATCAGTTTCAAAAGGAAATTGGATACAATGATCGTGCTTATGAAAGAGCCATAGTTCTTCAATGGAGTCGCCAGATAGAAAATTTCAACCAATAAAATGTCCAGGCTTTGTCTATCATCAAAGCTGGATCTATGTCGTGTCCCAAGGAAGTTGAGCTTCAATCTCCTCTCCCCAGCAATGATGCCAATTTGTTATCACTCCAGGAAACTCTTCTAGGTTGAGCTCAAAGATGCCTGGTAACTTAACTAATTCTCTCAATGATGGGTATGGGGTTAGATCAAGATGAATATCTACTATCTGGACCGTTTATTGAAGATTTTCTAGTGATATTCAAACAATATAAGTCTTTCAAGAGATGAAATCAGACAAGTTGTTTATCAAATAGAACAGAAGCTATTCACCTAACCAAATCACACATATATAAAATAATAAGTATGATGGGTCCAGAAACTAGGATAACTACTTATGATTCTTTGCTTAGCAATCAAATAGTGAGATGACAGTCACCTAAGGATCATATAAGCATAGACAAAGAATAGCATTCACTCATAAGTATAGACAGATAGGAAAGAAGAGATCTGATCACATCAATGAAAGAAGCTTATAGGCTTGAATATATTTAAGAATAAGTCTTTATTACAGTAGCAACATAGTGAATCCAAAATCAAACCTTCAGCCTCAAGAAACGAATTTCCCCCTCCTTTGTTACATCAATAGTCTATGGCTTTATAGCCTTTATATGAGAAATCTAGATCTTGAAAAGTAGGATCATATTTACTTAAAATAGACAGTCAAAAACTGTCACAAAAGAATAGGAAGAGATCCTAAAAACTAGGTCAACTCCTTATCTTTTATGATCTTTATCTCCTTCAAAATATTTTCCAAGTGTAGAAAACCTTCCAAGGCTATTGAATATCCATAGAAAACCAGATGGGTCGAATTTGCTATTTTTAGCCAAAAACTGTTTTTTGTGCCCATAAAATAGGTGGTTATTTCCATTTTGCCACCATCTAAAACACCTCATACATCAAGACAAAACCTTAAATCTGATGTATTTAATTATCATGCATCTTAAGAAACCATTCTCGTATGTTTGGATGAGAAAAAGTTAGATCTGGGAAAAAATACGACCTCTCTTCCATGTTTGTGCTTTCGATTGCTAATGAACAGTGGAAATGTTCACCTAAGCCACCGAAAATTATGGAAATATTCCTCTCAAAGATTCACCCATATATCTCAAATAAAAATAGAGTTTGGAAAACTGAGAGAGGTTTTTGTATATCGGTTTGTTTTGAGAAAAAACCTCTCTCAATTATTTGAGATTTGTTTTTATTTTTCCGTGATCTTCATTTCAAAAACATGTGTCAAACAGGTAAATTCTGAGATCCGAAAATTAGGGCTCAAAGATGAATTCGATTATCCCAATCTATGACCCCTGTATGAAAATTGAGAGAGGTTATTGGTATTTGACATGTTAGGCAAAAAAACCTCCGACCATTTCTCAAAATCATTGTTTGAAAATGATGACTCAACCTAGTAAAAACACAGAATTTCTGTGCTTTCAGTGGCTAGGAGAGCCCCGAATTTCGTGTTTAAGCTGTCGAAAGCTAGGATTTCGGTGTCTTAGAAGCCCTTTTGGAAAAACCGCTTAGCTACCAAAACCTAAGTTCTGATTTTTTTGAAGAAAAAACGAAATATAATGTTTTTCAAACTTTATTACAGACATAAGGCTCTCAAAAATGAACCTTAAAAAATTTAGAAAAGTATTTTTCAATGACCTCCTATCACCTAAAATTAACAAATTTGATTATGTCATTTGAGGAGATAACACCTCCAAAGCCAACATCACACAAGGGGTTTGACCCAGGTCCTCAACAATGGAGTAGTTTTGGGCAACTCTAACATTTAGATTATGGGTAGAGCACTTGAGTACTCCTTTCAGAATACGAGGCGGTGGCTCTGGTTTCTCAATCTGTAAAGTCGTCTTCGGAGGAGGAGGAGATTCTATACCAGGAATAGTTTGTTTAGAACTATAGTCTCGAGCTCGAGTGGCTATATTGATTTTTGCATCGACCATGTTGATACACAAACGGGCGCCATCTTGCGATTGCTGGATTTGACCTCCACCAACCGCATTTCCAGAGTTTGAGGAGCTCAAGGCTAAGTGTTGATTATGAGAGAATGTATTTGTCAGCACGATGAGGGATTGAACTAATAGCCTTACAGCTTCTGCAAGTTTGGGGCACAATGGGTAAGGTGATCATCTGTGCAAAGCTTACAGGGAAACTTCACCTTACGTTTTTCTCGTTTTCCCTCTCCAATATTACTACTCGACTTCTCATTATTATTATTATCCTTGGGTTTATTACCATTTTTCCCACCCTTACGGTTGTTACGTCCTTTCTTCTTATTCCCTTTTGGTCGCTAGTTACCTTTCGGGTTGGCCGATGATTGAACTGAGTGTACATCTGCCGACTGGGTGGAGTTGGAGGATACAGACGAGGCTGGTCCTCCTACAGACTGGCTTAAAGACAACTCTTTCAACTGGTTTGTCACCGAGTCTACAAACTTTACATTGGTGGAACCTACGATGTCATTGTCATGAGGTCCAAGTTTTTTCCTAGGGTTAGAAGTAGACCGTGGTGCATCAAGAAGAAGGTGGTATAACATCCTAGACTGAGCATATATCAATTCTAATTGCTGGGCCCTAAAAATTGTTTCTTCTTCAGTGGTAACCCCAGAAGTAGCAACGTCCTTCGAGATAGGGGCGTACAAAGACTTAAGAAACCATTCTAAAAGAAATGTCGGGGGTATAAGGGTCTTAGTCAACCTCGTCTGTCTACACCACTTCTGGATATGGTCCGAGATATGAGTGGCGGTGTCTTGACATAAAGTAGACAAGATCTCTAAGCCAACATCATAACGGATGGGAAACTGGAAGTGGTTAAGAAATACCATTACCAACTGACTAAAAGTCCCATATGCCCCCTTTGGTAGATCAATATACCATTTTGTAGCAACTCCGATGAGGGTGCGTTGAAATAATCTCAAAGGAATAGAATCGTCATTAAGGGAGTTCGATGAGCACCAAAGGTGAAAGGTCATGACGTGATCACCTAGATCCTCTCCATTCTTACCCTCGAACTTCGGGATGTCGGAAGGAAGTTTGGTGAAGACCGGGGGCCATGTAGGATTGTGAATCACAGGGTCATTCATTAACTTAGCCAAATCTGACATATTAAGCATGGAAAAAAAAGAGAGATGGGGTTGCGACATCTGGCCCCAACCTCCTGGGAAAGATTGTGCTTGTGGATTTGCAGGCCATCCAAGGTTCTGGTAAACATCATGGCCCTGTCCGACATTATAAGTCCCTCCTCCGAGCTGATTCATATAAGGTGGGTTGGGCATCATTCCAGCCGGAATGTTCTATTGAGGGTTATAGAAATTGCCCCTAGTTGGATTAGATCCAGGTTGAGGGTTGCCCAAAGTGTGAAACTAATATCCTCCATATTGGAAACCGGAGGATAAACGTGGATTCATCATGCCAAAAGAATTGGTCAGAATATGTGTAGAGGAGGTAGGATTGTAGGACGAAACTTGAGCCGAAGCTTGTCCGCCAGGTTGATAATTCCACCCAGAAGTAGGAGGATTGGACCTAGGGTTAAGAGCAGGGATACCTCCCATATTAGGAGTCATTTGAGGGATTTGAGATCCACCAAATGAAAAAGGAGTGTAGGGAGGTGTACTACCCCTAATCCCAAAGCGCATTAGGGCCAACAGCTGGGATGGAGCTCGAAAACTGCGAGGTGAAGTTAGCCATACCATAAGAAAATGGACAAGAAGCCATAGGGATGGACTGAACATTATAGCTCGGTGAGTGGCCAAGAGACCCAAAGGGGTTCGAGGCGGTAGCATGAGAATTAACTATAGGTCAGGCCATAGTAATGATAGGTGCCTCCGACACTACGACCATGGAGGTTGTAGGAGTCGAAGGGGTACCATTAACTATAGTATGTATGGGAGTCGAAGGGCTCCCGATGTTCTGAAGACCAGGTTTAGTACTAATCCTTGTAGAATCACAAGTTTGAAAGGTGGATGTGTCTGCACCACGTATAATGATTCGACACCTTTTAGAAGGCAAGGACACAAAATCCAGTGGTAACTGTAACAAGCGACGGGACCGACGGGGAGGTTGGTCCGACTCCACGATGTCTTAAGACTCTAAAAGATAAAAAAATATATCCTAAGGCCAACTAGTAAGCAAAGAGCATGGAGGACTTTTGAAGGTTTATGGAGTTTTGTTTGTTGCAATAGGCATCAAGGTCGCTCATGTTCTACGCAGTGCAGTGCACGAGACCCACAGTGTATGACTGGTGTTACTCACTACTGACAAATATGAAAAACCAGCTGACGGAGTGCAAACATGGGGATAAAATAAATTTTGGGTTTGCCTCCATCTTGTGTATTTTTTTTTCGAGCGGGTTCCAGGTTTGGGACCTAGAGTGGAGATCTTTCCTCGAGGACCTCATGATCTAGGCATGGCACAGTGGACCGAGGTGATGAGGCGGCAGGGAGGAGGTAGGGTGTCAACACCCTACAATGAGGACTTATTCTATTGGTGGCGGAGACAGATCATCGCTATATATGACTATCCATATGAGGGGATCGAATTTAGAGGAGATCCAAACATGCCACTCCCACCAGGAGCCGCCTACAGTGACATAGGTAAGTAAAAAGTTTTTACATATTTTAATTTTTTTTGTATTTTTGTATAATGAGGACAAAAATATTTTTGGATGGTGCTTAAGTATTGACTAGACTTTATGTACTGCAGACGTGGGTCCATGACGGCCAGAGGGTTTCCCTCGACATTGACGGGGAAACTGGGGAGACGAGGCGACGGGAAGAGAGGCCAAGAGAGTCCTACAGAACATGCAAGGCAACCTGTCGTGTCTGACTCACAGGATACCCATGGTTCAGGTAGAATATCTTCTTGAAGCCATGCAGCGACAGGTGGTTGGTGTACCAAGGGCATGGGTACGACTCTTTCGGCGTTTCGCAAATGCCATGGTTTGCTACCATGACACACATCCGGTGCCACAGGCGTAGATGTAGTGGGATATTATGATACTGGCTGTATATGTGTATTGAGGGTGTTGGCCCATTTTGTACTATAAACACCATATTTTTTGAAATATATAAAATATGATCTTCGACTTTACTTATATTTTACAATGTGTACATTGATTAAATGGTTTTTTCTGCTTTTAATTATGTGACAAATGCCAATCTAAAACAAAGTTAGCATAAGCATCGAATACATGATTAGAATTCCTTGGAATATGCTAATATGTAATGAAATCAAATTGTCATTCTAAGGGACGCACCCATAGGAATTGTCAGAGTAAAGTAGGATCACACACGTAGTAATGACCATTCAACCGACGTACTACTAACTGGGAATCCAGGCGAACTTCTAGTGAACGAATTCCATGTGAGATAGCATGGCGTAAAAGTTCTATAATGATGCTATATTTGACCACATTATACGTGGAAGACCCTAGGCATACGCCTCCTGAAGACACCAGTAGACCCTCGGGTGAATAAACCACCCAAGCAGCGAAAGTCAAGTTCTGTGTGTGACAACTAGCCTCGTCTGCAAATTACACTAAATTACATTAGTATACAAGGAGTTCCTCTCAAGCTTGGGGCTCAAGCGTAGTATATTTTCAAGTAGAGCCCATTTTTGGGCTTAGCCAACTTATTCCCTTCGTAATCTTCTAACTCATAGGCTCATTTTTTTAGAGCTATAGTCTCGAGATCGAGTGGCTATATCGATTTTCGCATCGACCATGTTGATACATCAACGGTCGCCATCTTGCGACTGCTGGATTTGACCTCCACCAGCCACATTTTCGGGGTTTGAGGAGCTCAAGGCTAAGTGTTGATTATGAGGGAATGGATTCGTCAGCACGGTGGGCGATTGAGCTAATAGCCTTGCATCTTCTGCAATTTTGGGGCACAATGGGTAAGGTGATCATCTGTGCAAAGCATACAGGGAAACTTCGCCTTACGTTTTTCTCATTTTCCCTCTCCAGCATTACTACTCGTCTTCTCATTATTATAATTATCCTTGGGTATATTACCATTTTTCCCACCCTTATAGTTGTTACGTTATTTCTTCTTATTCCCTCCTGGTCGTTGGTTACCATTCGAGTTGGCAAACAATTGCACTAAGTGTACATCCGCCAACTGTGTGGGGTTGGAGGATACAGATGAGGCTGGTCCTCCTGCAGACTGGCTTAAAGACAACTCTTTCATCTGGTTTTTTACCGAGTCTGTGGACTTTACTTTGGAGGAACCTACAATGCCATCGGAATGAGTTCCGGGTTTTTTCCTAGGGTCATCAGTAGACCGTGGTGTGTTAGGAAGAAGGTGGTATAACATCCCAGACTGAGCATATATCAAATCTAGTTGTTGGGCCCTAAAAATTCCTTCTTCTTTAGTGGTAACCCTAGAAGTAGAAACGTCCTTCGAGATAGGAGCATACAAAAATTTAAGAAACCATTATAAAAGAAAGATCGGGGGTATAAGGGTCTTAATCAACCTCTTTCGTCTACGCCACTCCTGGATATGGTTCGAGATATGAGTGGTGGTGTCCTGACATCAAGTAGACAAGAGCTCTAAGCCAACATCATAACAGAATGTCATATGGAAGTGGCTAAGAAATACTATTACCAATTGACTAAAAGTCCCATACGCCCCCTTTGGTAGCTCGATATACCATTTCGTAGCAACTTCGATGAGGGTGTGTTGAAATAATCTCAAACGAATAGAATTGTCATTAAGGGAATTCGATGAGCACCAAAGGTGAAAGGTCGTGACGTGATCACCAGGATCCTCTCCATTATTACCCTCGAACTTCGGGATGTTGGAAGGAAGTTTGGTGGAGACCGGGGGCCATGTAGGATCATGACTCACAAGTTCATTCATTAACTTAGCCAAATCTGGCAGATTAAGCGTGGCCAGAAAAGGGAGACGGGGTTGTGACATCTGGCCCCAACCTCTTGGGAAAGATTGCGCTTGTGGATTTGCAGGCCATCAAAGGTTTTGGTAAACACCATGGCCCTGTTCGACATTATAAGACCCTCCTCCGGGCTGATTCATATAAGGTGGGTTAGGCATCATTCTAGCTAGAATGTTCTGTTTAGAGTTATATAAATTTCCCCCAGCCAGATTAGATCCAGGTTGGGGGTTGCCCAAAGTGTGAAACTGATCTCCTTCGGATTGGAAACCGAAGGATAAGGGTGGATTCATCATGCCAAAAGCATTGGTCATAATCTGCACCAAGGAGGTAGGATTGTAGGACACAACTTGAGCTGAAGCTTGTTCGCTAGGTTGATAATTCGACCAAGAAGTAGGAGGATTGGACCCAGGGTTAAGAGCAGGGATACCTCCCATATTAGGAGTCATTCGAGGGATTTGAGATCCACCAAATGAAAAAGGAGTGTAGGGAGGTGTACTTCCCTCAAGCCCAAAGCTAGCATGAGGGCCAACAGTTGGGATGAAGCTCGCCAACTGCGAGGTGAAGTTAGGAATACCATAAGAAAATGGACTAGAAGCCATAGGGATGGACTGAACATTGTATCCCGATGAGTGGCAAAGAGACTGAAAGGGGCTTGAGAGGGTAGCATGAGCATTAACTATAGGTCGGTCCATAGTAATGATAGGTGCCTCTGGCACTACAACCATGGATGTTGCAGGAGTCGAAGGGGTGCCATTAACAATAATAGGTATGGGAGTCGAAGGCCTCCCGAAATTCTGAAGACCAGGTTCAGTACTAATCCTTGTAGAACCACAAGTCTGAATGGTGGATGTGTGTGTACCACGTATAATGATTCGACGCCTTTTAGAAGGCAAGGACACAAAATCTGGTGGTAACTGTAACAAGCGACGAGATCGACGGGGAGGTTGGTCCGACTCCACGATGATTTAAGACACTAAAAGATAAAAAAATATATCCTAAGGCCAACTAGTAAGCAGAGAGCACACCAAAAGTCAAATGGCCAAAATGCATGCAAACATGGTAAAGTGGTTGAGTGGCCTCCCTCTCTACAGAAGGTATGTCTCATCCAAGAGGGACCTGAGACTCCCTGCTAAAGATCGGAGATAACATAGTCAGTTATAAGGGCCCTCATGGGCTTAACAACCAATCGGTCAGATCCCCCCGGAGAGGTAATCCTCCATAAAGGTTGTGTGTTGTCCAACCCTTATGTGACCTAGGGTACCTGTAGAATAACCCCTACAAGTAACCTATGAGATACCTAATTCAAGCAACTAATCAACCACTGTATAATCGATGCACATGCAAGCATTCGTAAGTCCAGATCACCGTATGGGCAGGGTAACAAAGCCTGAAACCTTGAAAGCATCGCCTCTCACAGAGGTATGGGCACTAGCAAGATCCCCAAATATGAATAAATCCACATAAATATCTCTGATGCTAGGCGAGTATCTGGGGGATATCCCTTCCACCAACTTCACACGACCTCGTGAATAACTCCGGTGTGAGCGGAGCCTCCTGATCTAACCAATTATACAATGGATTTCTCCACTCCCTGACTCAGACACATATGTTGATTTAATTGCCTTCGAGAAGTTTACTCACAAAATCCTATTCCAAGGCACTAAATCCTAGGCTAGTTTGTACACCGTAGAAAATAAAATCATTACTAATAAACTTTAAATTATAGCGTTGATTTTATGGCCGTGATTACTCAAAAAGGTATGGTGGTGAAACTCATGGTGTTATGACTCTGCAAGAAAGGTAAATATGATAGTAATGCAAAGTCCTAACTTTAACTTTTAATGTATGATATGCTTCTAAAAACGATGCAATTCCCAAATTCAACTCTGCAATTTAGAAATAAAATGCAATCTTTCACTATATGCATTAATCTAATGATAAACTCAAAGACAAAAATGCCAAGCAATGCAAAATGCCTATTTTTTTGTATTTTCAATATATCGAAACTAAAAATGCATGGATTGAAAAATAACTTGATATATAGACCTACTGTGTATAAGAGAGAGATAACTCAAGCAGGATATCAAGCAATGAAACACCCATCCCAATGTACAAGGACAATAAAAATGAAAAGATGAAGAGAAAAACTTTGCCCAAAAATCCAACCAAAAGAGGGTTTCCAATCATCCCACAAGCACTCAATAGGCACTACAGAGACCTAAGAAGGCTCAGTAAGCATCAAATCCCACCCAGCAAACACCAGACCAAGAAAAAAGACAAGGAAAAAGGTGTGCATGACTTTTTGGGCAAACAATGCGTATATATGCATCTTGCAGTGAGACAGACAGTGTATGTATGCGACTGTCAAGCAAAAAAAGGCGTGTATATGCTTTGAAACAAGGCCAGGCAAGGGTGAAAGGCTGAAAACTCAGACCCAGAGTGAACAAGAGCTGTCAAGCAATGATACGACAAGAACCACAATAGAAACAAGAGCAATCTAAGGAGAAAAATACATCAAACCCTAAGAACGAAGATCTCCCCAGTGGAGTCACCAATTCTGTTATGAGGAAAATCCCTCTATAGCTAGGGTGAACCACAACAAACAGGTATGACTGCATAAATCAACTCAATTCCAACATATGCTACATAAACCAATATGAAAGCAAGGTAAGAAAGAGGCATACCTCGTCCAAACGTTTGATGATGTCCATCGTTGAGCACTTTGACCCAAAGCTTTATACCTACAACAAGTTCTCAACAAACAAGCAGAGCAAGCATATAGTGATAATATAAAAAGTTAGCACATTAGATAGCATAATCCATTAATATACAAAACAAACATGCCCATGGATAACAATTCATATATTTGCAAGATATCAATTGGACGAGAAATGAGTATTTCTATTAACAAATTATCAACAGAAGTGAAACTGTTACAGACTTCCGTGTCGACACGGTACGGAACCAAGAAAATAAGTTCCTTCCAACTGGGTCCCCACCACTTCAATCCTCCACCAATGACAAGCTCATATAAGGGAGACAAAGAGATTCTCCATCTAATAAGGGAAGAGCTTGGGGGTTGAACACCGAGTTCAGACTTAAAGGACAAAGGGATGCAGACTCAATAATGAAGTAATAATTTATCCAGAGTAACTTTTCTCTCAAAGTTGAATCCTCTCCTCTTTCCATAACTCGAAATTGGCTTCTTTATAGCCTTCAAAATGAAACTGAAGGCTGAGTTGGAACGTTTCCAGTATATGGAAGGACAAGGATCTGAGATCTCTAGTCGTGACATGGAAACCCGACATTAAATTTTGATTTTCTGGCACAAATCTCAATGTACGCAGGTTGTAGTGGAGCAGCCAGCGTATACGCATGTTGTATAGCTTTTAGGGTGCATACAAGTGGAAAAATATTTATTTTTGTCTATGGATTTATCAATTAGGGAAAGTAAGTCTGCATGGGGGAATGGAGTAAGGCCCTCTTTGCAAGATTGCATAGGGTGAGGCAAATCTTTCTCTAACATAAGAGGTCTTCATGAACTGTAAGGATTCAAGGTGCTCTTCTTAACCTTCTCTTCTCTCTCTCTTTTATCACTTAGTCTAGATTGTTTTGGGGTAGATTAGAGATAAGTCATTCTTTTAAGGGAGTTATCACTCTGCCTAGTCCTTAGACCCATTTTAGGGAGAATTTTACCCATAGCAATAGGTTGCTAACTGTGTGACAAAATTTGTGTTAGCTCATTTTGTCATTAAATTCCTACATAGTATCACAACTTGGACTCTGAGGTACAGTGAGTAGTGTTATTTTTGGGCAAGATTTGAAGGGGAAATATGTTGGTTGTTTTCTTTGAACAATTGACAGGGAAATGATTGTTTGCATATGGTATGAGGACTAGTTTGATGGGATTTCGAACTATTTGCAATGGAAAGTCGGGATGTCAGCTATTCTCAGAGAGAACAAAATTTGGAGCTTTGTCAGCGTCATAATTGTTGTTCCCTCAGCAGACCCTATAGCTTTGGATTTACATGAGGTAAAGGAGGCCAAAGCTCAGAAGTTTATTCTAGATGGGGGGAAGGACCACCTTATCCCAAACTTGATTGAGAAGAAGATGGCCAAAGAGATGTGGGATGCACTGAAAAACCTTTACGAGACGAAGAACGAAAACCGAAAGATGGCCTTGAAGGATACACTGAATGATAATAATATGGGTAAGGGTGAGAGTATGGCTTCTTATCTTAAACGGGTAGCTCAAGTGAAAGATGAGTTGGTAGTAGTTGGGGAGGTCATTTCAGATTCAGAGTTGGTGAGGTTAGCTTTCAAAGGCTTCACCAAGGAATGAGAAATCTTCGTGAAGTGTGTGGTAGGTCCTGAGCATATTCTAGATTGGAGCAGACCGTGGGACGATTTCACTCAGGAGGAGATCCATGAAGGATCTCAGAGCAATGGATAGAAGGGAGATGGAGCTGATGAAGATAATGTTTATCTTGTTGCAAAGGGCAAGGGGAAGAAGAAAGGAAATTCTAGGAGGGACTTGAGAAAAGTCATATGTTTTGTTGTAACCAGTTGGGGCACCTTTCTTTTGAGTGTCCTGAGAAGAAGAAGAAGAGAAAGGAACATGAGGGGCCTGATACAGCTTCTACAACAACTACGGAGCACTTTTCATCCAACTTTGATATGGAATTTTCTTTGGTCACTCAAGTATCCAATGTCGGTATTGTTGGATTTGTGGGTGATAGCAGGTGGATTGTTGACAGTAGAGCCTCTTGTCACATGACAAGAATATGGGGTGTATTCCTTATTATCACAAAGACAGGTCCTAACCGAATGGTGGTGAGTGAAGGAGGTATGACATGAGTTGTACGTGGAGTTGGAAGGGTTCGATTCCTTCTCAAGCATGGAGGACTTCTGAAGGTTTATGGAGTTTTTTTTGTTCTGTGGTTGAGGGTTAACTTGGTCTCGGTCTCAGCCTTGGAAGATGTTAGATATTGTACATTGTTCAAGAGGGGACATGTATTTATCTATAGGGAGGGAGTGGATCCGGTTGAACCACATCTAATTGGTGATTGAAGGGATAGGTTGTACAAGTTGCAAGGAAAACCTATAGGTTATGATTCAGAGTCAGATGAGGATTCAGATGCTCTTGAGACTACGGTGGGCCAAGGATTAAGTATTGCATTCCCAGGGAAGAGAGTGAGTCTCTTTTGAGAACTAGTAGGAGGGTCAGTTGGTGTGATCGAACAAAAGATCAAGATGGAGTGGATTCTCTTAAGAGCTCAGGGTTTAGAGTAGTTGTCAGGAGGATGTCTTCTAGTTTGAGTTATGTGCAGGTGTTGGGGTTGGCTCCAAGTTCAAATTAGATCGAAAATTGTCATGTTCGATTCTTTCAAGCTCTGAGAGAAAATACGAGTGTTGATGCATATCATCCCAAGGTTTGTCAGAACCGTTCATGGCTTCGATGATGGCTTCGTCCGAAGGCAAAGTCCCATAAAGGAAATCATGTGAACAAGACAACGAGGTGGCCCACACGAGCCTAAACACGGGATTGTCCTCGTCCATCGGCGAGGGAACAAGATCAGGATCGACAGAAGAGTCAAGAACAACTTGATACACAATCTCTTTTGCCGATAGTGGCATGGCCATCCCAGCATGCGACTGACCTTCACAAGACAAAGTCAGGGAAGGTAGGGTCCACGAATCATTAAAATAAGATGTACGGAAAGGAATGGACCTCCCAGTCGAGACGGGCCTACTGGACATGGCATAAATGTGATGGTTTGGTGCTGAAAAGTCGAAAGTACCCATAAGGGAAGAATACATTCCAACACTGATATTCTCAGTTGTTGGCCGAGAATTGTCGATCACATGGATCGAATGTCCAGGAGATGCATTAGGACTAGAGCACGCAAAGGATAATTGATTGATCATCACAATCTTCCCTACATGAGGAAAGCAAAGAGTACGGAAGACAGACGACACGATGACAATCATAGCATAAGTCTAATTGCGACCTAGTAACAAGTTATAATCAAGACGCACATCAACTACCTTCACTTCCACGTCTATCGTCTTCCCACCTAACTGGATTGGAAAGGCAGGAAGAATACCATGAGGGTGGAAGGAATGACCATCGAAAGCAGTCAACATGTTCAATGACTTGTAAAGGGTCAGAGAATCAAGAGCCTTCCAACAAACCACAGACATCACACACGTATCAGTGCCTTCATCAACAACCACACGTTTGATGGTATACTTGGAATACTCCACGTGGATTTGGAAAGCCACATGGTAAGACAAGCGAGGCTTAACATCTGTGATGTCAAACTTGATAACCTTTGAGCCACTGGGTTCTAGAGCGCTTCTAAAGTAGAGAGTAAGGCATTCCTCTGTGAAGGACACGCCTGGAGTACCTCCAAAGCCAACATGGCACAAGTGGTTTGACCTAGGTACTCAGCAATGGAGTGGTTCTGGGTGGCTCTAGCATTTAGATTATGGGTAGAGCGCTTGAGTACTCCTTTCGGAATACGAGGTGGTGGCTCTAGTTTCTCAATCTGTAAAGTCATCTTCGAAGGAGGGGGAGGAGATTCTAGACCAGGAATAGTTTGTTTAGAACTATAGTCTCGAGATCGAGTGGCTATATCAATTTTCACAACGACCATGTTGATACATAAACAATCACCATCTTGTGACTACTGGCTTTGACCTCCACCAACTGCATTTCCGGGGTTTGAGGAGCTCGAGGCTAAGTGTTGATTATGAGGGAATGGATTCGTCATCACGACAGGTGATTGAGCTAATAGCCTCGCGACTTCTGCAAGTTTGGGGCGCAATGGCTAAGGTGATCATCTGTGCAAAGCTTACAGGGAAACTTCACCTTACGTTTTTCTCGTTTTCCCTCTCCAACATTACTACTCGTCTTCTCATTATTATTATTATCCTTGGGTTTATTACCATTTTTCCCACCCTTACAATTGTTACGTCCTTTTTTCTTATTCCCTCTTGGTCGTTGGTTATGATTCGGGTTGGCCGATGATTGCATTGAGTGTACATCTGCCGACTGGGCGGGGTTGGAGGATACAGACGAGGTTGGTCCTCCTGCAGACTGGCTTAAAGACAACTCTTTCAACTGGTTTTTCACCGAGTCAATAGACTTTACATTGGTGGAACCTACGATGTCATCGACATGAGGTCTGGGTTTTTACCTAGGGTCATAAGTAGATTGCGGTGCGTTAGGAAGAAGGTGGTATAACATCCCAGACTGAGCATATATCAAATCTAATTGTTGGGCCCTAAAAATTGCTTCTTCTTCAGTGGTAACCCCGGAAGTAGCAACTTCCTTCGAGATAGGAGTGTAAAAATACTTAAGAAACCATTTTAAAAGAAATCTTGGGGGTATAAGGGTCTTAATCAACCTTTTCCGTCTACGCCACTCCTAGATATGGTCTGAGATATGAGTGGTGGTGTCTTGACGTAAAGTAGACAAGAGTTCTAAGTCAACATCATAATAGATCGGCAACTGGAAGTGGTTAAGAAAGACCATTACCAAATGACTAAAAGTCCCATATGCCCCCTTTGGTAGCTTGATATACCATTTCGTAGCAACTCCGATGAGGGTGCATTGAAATAATCTCAAACGAATAGAATCGTCAGTAAGGGAGTTCAATGAGCACCAAAGGTGAAAGGTCGTGACATGATCACCAGGATCCTCTCCATTCTTACCCTCGAACTTTGGGATGTCGGAAGGAAGTTTGATGGAGACCGGAGGCCATGTAGGATTGTGACTCATAGTGCCATTCATTAACTTAGCCAAATTTGGCAGATTAACCGTGGCCAAAAAAGGGAGACGCGGTTGCGACATCTAGCCCCATCCTCCCAGGAAAGATTGTGCTTGTGGATTTGTAGGCCATCCAGAGTTCTAGAAAACACCATGGCCCTTTCCGGCATTATAAGACCCTCCTCCGGGCTGATTCATAAAGGTGGGTTGGGCATCATTCTAGCTGGAATGTCTGTTGAGGGTTATAGAAATTGCCCCCAGATGGATTAGATCCAGGTTGGGGGTTGCCCAAAGTGTGAAACTAATCTCCTCCGGATTGGAAACTGGAGGATAAGGGTGGATTCATCATGCCAAAAGCATTGGTCGGAATCTACTTCGAGGAGGTAGGATTCTAGGACAAAACTTGAGCTGAAGCTTGTCCACCAGGTTGATAATTCCACCTAGAAGTAGGAGGATTGGACCCAGGGTTAAGAGCAGGGACACCTCCCATATTAGGAGTCCTTTGAGGGATTTGAGATCCACCAAATGAAAAAGGAGTGTAGGGAGATGTACTACCCCCAAGCCCAAATCTAGCATTAGGGCCAACAGTTGGGATGGAGCTCGAAAATTGCGAGGTGAAGTTAGGCATAACATAAAAAAATGGACTAGAAGCCATAGGGATGGACTGAACATTGTAGCTCGGTGAGTGGCCAAGATATCCAAATGGGTTCAAGGAAATAGCATGAGCATTAACTATAGGTCAGGCCATAGTAATGATAGGTTCCTTCGACACTACGACCATGGAGGTTGTAGGAGTTGAAGGGGTGCCATTAACTATAGTAGGGATGGGATTCGAAGGGCTCCCGAAATTCTGAAGACCAGGTTCAGTACTAATCCTTGTAGAATCACAAGTCTGAAAGGTGGATGTGTGTGTACCACGTATAAGGATTCAACGCCTTTTAGAAGGCAAGGACACAAAATCCGGTGGTAACTGTAACAAGCGACGAGACCGACAGGGAGGCTCGTCAGACTCCACGATGACTTAAGACTCTAAAAGATAAAAAAATATATCCTAAGGAAAACTAGTAAGCAAAGATCACACTAAAAGTCAAACGACCAATTTGCATGCAAACATGGTAAAGTGGTTGAGTGGCCTCCCTCCCTAAAGAATGTATGTCTCATCCAAGAGGGACCTAAGACTCCCTGCTAAATATCGAAGGTAACAAAATCAATTATAAGGGCCCTCGTGGGCTTAACAACCAATCGGTCATATCCCCCCAGAGAAGTAATCCTCCATAAAGGCTGTGTGTTGTCCGACCCTGATCTGACCCAGGGTACCTGCAGAATAACCCCTGCAAGTAAACTATGAGATACCTAAGTCAAGAAACTAATCAACCACTGTATAATCGATGCACATGCGAGCAATTGTAAGTCTGGATCACCGTATGGGCAGGGTAAAAAATCCTGAAACCTTGAAAGCACCGCCTTTGACAAAGGTATGGGCACTAGCAAGATCCCCAAATATGAATAAATCCATAGAAATATCTCGGATGTTAGGCGAGTTTCCAGGGGATATCCTTTCAACCAACTTTGCGCGACCTCGTGATTAACTCCAATGTGAGCGGAGCCTCCTAATCTTACCAATTATACAATGGATTTCTCCACTCCCTGACTCAAACACATATGTTGATTTAATTGCCTTGGAGAAGTTTACTCACAAAATCCTATTCCAAGGCACTAAATCCTAGGCTAGTTTGTGCACCCTAGAAAATACAATCGTTACTAATAAATTTTAAATTATAGCGTTGATTTTATGGCCATGATTATTCAAAAAGGTATGGTGGTGAAACTCATGGTGTTATGACTCTGCAAGGAAAGTAAATATGATAGTAATGCAAATTCCTAACTTTAACTTTTAATGTATGATATGCTTCTAAAAACGATGCAATTCTCAAATTCAACTCTGCAATTTAGAAAAAAAATGCAATCTTTCACTATATGCACTAAGCTAATGATAAAATCAAAGACAAAAACGCCAAGCAATGCAAAATGCCTATTTTTTTGTATTTTCAATATATCGAAACTGAAAATGCATGGATGGAAAAGTAACTTGATATATAGACCTACTGTGTATAAGAGAGAGATAACTCAAGCAGGATATCAAGCAATGAAACACCCGACCCAATGTGCAAGGAAAATAAAAATTAAAAGATGAAGAGAAAAACTTCGCCCAAAAATCCAACCAAAATAGGCTTTCGTGTCATCCCACAAGCACTCAACATGCACTACAGAGACCTAAGAAGGCTCAACAAGAATCAAATCCCACCTATGAAACACCAAACCAAGCAAAAAGACAGGGAAAAAGGTGTACTCGACTGTTTGAGCAAACAATGCGTATATACGCAACTTGCAGTGAGGTAGACCGCGTATGTACGCGACTGTCAAGGAAAAAGAGGCATGTATATGCTTTGAAACAAGGTCAGACAAGGGAGAAAGGCTGAAAACTCAGACCCAGAGTGAACATGAGATGTCAAGCAATGATACGACAAGAACCACAATAGAAACGAGAGCAATCTAAGGAGAAAAGTACTTCAAACCCTAAGAAAGAAGATCTACCCAGTGGAGTTGCCAATTCTGTTACGAGGAAAATCTCTCTACGGCTAGGGTGAACCACAATAAACAGGTATGACTACAAAAATCAACTCAATTCCAACATATGCTATATAAACCAGTAAGCAAGCAAGGTAAGAAAGAGGCCTACCTCGTCCAAACGTTTGATGATGTCCACCGTTGAGCACTTTGACCCAAAGCTTTATACCTGCAACAAGTTCTCAACAAACAAGCAGAGAAAGCATATAGTGATAATATAAAAGGTTAGCACATTAGATAGCATAATCCATTAATATACAAAACAAACATGCCCATGGATAACAATTCATATATTTGCAAGATATCAATTGGACAGAAAATGAGTATTTCTATTGATAAATGATCAGCATAAGTGAAATTGTTACAAACTTCTATTTCAACATGGTTCGGAACCAAGAAACCAAGTTCCTTCCAACTCGGTCCCCACCACTTCAATCCTCCACCAACGAAAAGCTCATATAAGGGAGAAAAAGAGATTCTCCATCTAGTAAGGGAAGAGCTTGGGGGTTGAACACCGAGTTCAGACTTAAAGGACAAAGGGATGCAGACTCAATAATGAAGTAATAATTTCTCTAGAGTAACTTTGCTCTCAAAGTTGAATTCTCTCCTCTTTCATTAGCTTGGAATTGGCTTCTTTATAGCCTTCAAAATGCAACTGAAGGGCCGAGTCGGAACGTTTCCAATATATGGAAGGCCAAGGCTCAGAGATCTCCTATCTTGACATGGAAACCCGACATTAAATTTTGATTCTATGGCACAAATATCGATGTATGCAGGTTGTAGTGGAGCAACCAACGTATACGCATGTTGTATAGCTTTTAGGGTCCGTACAAGTGGAAAAATCTTTATTTTTGTCTATGGATTTATCAATCAGGGAAAGTAAGTCTACATGGGGGAATGGAGTAAGGCCCTCTCTGCAAGATTGCATAGGGTGAGGCAAATCTTTCTCTAACAGAAGAGGTTTTCATCAACCGTAAAGATTCAAGGTGCTCTTCTTAACCTTCTCTTCTGTCTCTCTTTTATCACTTAGTCTAGATTGTTTTGGGGTAGATTAGAGATAAGTCATTATTTTAAGGGAGTTATCACTCTGCCTAGTCCTTAGACCTGGTTTAGGGAGAATTTTTCCCATAGCAATAGGTTGCTAACTGTGTGACAGAATTTGCGTTGGCTCATTTTGTCATTAAATTCCTACATAGTATCACAACTTGGACTCCGAGGTACAGTGAGCAGTGTTATTTTTGGGCAAGATTTGAAGGGGAAATATGTTGGTTGTTTTCTTTAAATAGTTGATAGCGAGATGATTTTTTGCATCTGGTATGAGGACTAGTTTGATGGGATTTCGAACTATTTGCAATGGAAAGTCGGGATGTCAGCAATTCTAAGAGATAACAAAATTTGAAGCTTTGTCAGCACCATAGTTGTTGTTCCCTCAACAGACCCTATAGCTTTGGATTTACATGCGGAAAAGGAGGCCAAAGATCAGAAGCTTAATCTAGATGGGGAGAAGGACCACCTTATCCCACACTTGTCTGAGAAGAAGACGACCAAAGAGATGTGGGATGCACTGAAAAACTTGTATGAGGCGAAGAACAAAAACTGGAAGATGGTCTTGAAGGATAAACTACATGATAATAAGATGGGTAAGGGTGAGAGCATGGATTCTTATCTTAAACGGGTAGTTCAAGTGAAATATGAGTTGGTAGTAGTTGGGGAGGTCATTTCGGATTCAGAGTTGGTGAGGTTAGCCTTCAAAGGCTTCACCAAGGAATGGGAAATCTTCGTGAAGTGTGTGGTAAGTCGTGAGCATCTTCCATATTGGAGCAGACCATGGGACGATTTCATTCAGGAGGAGATTGTTAAGGACCAAATATCAATATAGTATAGAAAAACCTCAGAATAAGTACTCAACACCTTGAAAAAGAGAGAAATTTAGATAATAATCCTCTTCGAGGGGGAAACCTCCTTATGCCCACATAAATGTACAATTCCAAGATGATTCCAAATGAAAATGTCTCCTTGGTATATATAGGAGACTAGGAGGTATAATTACAACTAATGGAATAAAGCCGACATAAATAAAAATAACATTACTAATTTAATATGGCCCAATTAAGGGGTAATGAGCCAATATTAGGGCTTAACATGCCCCTCCCCTTGAGACAAGTGTTGTTCACAACGCTTGAGTAACTCTGGATGCTTCTGTATAAAAGACTCATCTTCCCAAGTGGAATCTTCAGCAGGTAGTTTCCTCCATTTAATGAGATACTCTGAAATGGATCTATTCATCAGCTGGTGAACTCTTGTGTCAGTGATGGCTTCAGGCTCCAATATGATTTTTCCTTCCTCGTCAAGTTCTGGCAATATAGTTTGAACTGGGATCTTGTCGCCTATAACCTTCTTTAAGCATGAAACATGGAAAACTGGGTGTACTCGTGAA
>ML781278.1:739360-780570 GCA_009831015.1 Picea engelmannii | reverse complement strand
ATGCATTCTCCAATGATTTGGGTTCCCAAAGGCGAACCTCATGTTGAATGTTATCCTTTAAAGTTCCTATGAATACATCAATCAAGTGCTCATCTGGAATATCTGTTACCTTTATATTCAATCTTTGGAAGTTCTCAATGTGCATGTGTTGTTTGGATAATCCACAGTTGGTGTCATGTTTTGTTTGACACATTTTTCGCAAGATTTATCATTTTGTCTTGTTTATGATGTCAATTCTATAGTAGTGATTGGGTCAGTTGCTTTGAAGTTGATGATGCCATTTTTACATTTATTTCTACTTCTCTCGCCTATGCACTTGTAACTTTCTATCTAATCCATTCAACTCCTACGGTGAGTTCTTTTTCCTACTTCCTGATGATATTGAAAGGGGGGGGGGTGAATCAATATCAAGTACAATTTATCTCTTTTTACAACTTTACTTTCCAATCAAATAATATATCCAATGAAGATCAAAAGAAGAGATACACAATGCATAATATATATAAGTGGAAATCCACTGAATGTTTTTCTTATATAATAAAATCTTTTATTCAAAGGAAGCTACAACTTCCAAGTTCTCCATCTCCAATTGGAAGGAGGCTGCAACCCCCTAATTTATAGACTCCAACCTGAAAGAAGCTCCAACTCCCTATATTCTCCGGCACCCATCGAAAGGAGGCTACAACCCCCTTTCCTTGCCCCTTACTTCCACCCTTAAGTATAAATACATGAAATAACCAATTTGTTATAGTCATCATCAAACTAGAAATCCAACAATCACATAAACCTAGTCAAGAGTTCTTCAAGACCTATCTGTTGCCCGGACACCTTCTACAATTCTTCGCTAGTTGTTCATATTACAGAGCTCCTTGCGTGACAGATACTGGGAAACTTGTGGGGATTCGTGTGAAAAGGCTAGGTCTACCTGTGAGGGCCTCACGAGACAGTCCTTTCTCAACCAGTGAGGGATTGCTAAACTAGGGCCTTTAAGAAAAACCTCCTCGCACCTGTAATTTCGACCTTCCTCGCACATGAATTTTTGATTAGAGATAATTAGCTTGGATGATTCAAATGAGAGGGTATTCCATGTGTATTTATATCCTTCCAATCACTTCCTTTTATGACATCAGGGATGACCTATCATTTCTTGTTTTGCAATTCTTTTCTTTAATTGACTTTAGGGCCGAGGTCTATAATTTCTTGTTTCCAATTCACATGGTCATATTCAAGAATGCATATCTCCTCAACCGCGAGGAGCCACATGTCGTTGGAAATGTATTAAGGAGGGATATTAATCCATGAAGGTTATATATGCATTTTCAGTGTCCTTCATGCTCTTTTTATTCAACCAATCATCGAGGATTCTAAAATTCTTCTAGGATTGACATCAATAACAACCAATTTTCCAACAATCTCCCCCTTTGTCAATGATGGCAACACTTATGCTCCCCCTGTCATCCTGCTCTCCCCCTGTCATCATGCTCTTGATTTTTCTCTCTTCCTTTAACATCAATGACAAAGGGTGACTCTTTTCTTTGGGGCTTCTCCTCCTGAACATATGGAACTCAATAGTACTTCTTCCTTCTTTTCTGTATTCTTATCTTTTCTTTCTTTGTTATGGTCCTTGGAGCTCTTTGGTGTGAATTCAATTTTATTTTTCTTTTCTTTTTCTAGGATGTATATGTTATTTGGTCTTCTTCTTCTTGTTGCAACCGATATTCCTGAGTCTTCTTCTCCAATTTCACATTTTCGGGAATCAAACTTAAGAGTGTATCCTTGATAAAATATTTTACTGACACTAAGGAGATTATGCTTCAGATCTTCAACCAATAAGACATTTTCTTCTTTTACATTTTCACTTCCAAGATTTACTATGCCTTTTCCAAGTATTTTGACAAAGTAGTCATTTCCAAATGCAACACAACCACCCTTTTTATTTAAGCTGATGAATTTGTTTTGGTCCCCATTCATGTGTGTTTGAGCACCCAATGTCTATGTACCATTCATCTTCTTATTCTTTGTCTTCAATGATCAGTGATATTCAACATCTTCCTAGTTAGGATTCTCTTTCCTTCTCCATACTGTAGTTGGTTTTATGATAGGAGCATCTTCTTTCATATCTGTGCAATCTCATGCTTTGTGACCAAGATTATTGCATTTGTAGCATATAATATTTTGATCCATCAATGGATCAAATGGATTGTAATTTATGTTGACATATCCATAAGCATTTCTAGGTCTATTGTTTACATGATTATTCCTTGGATATCCATAATCATTTATGTTTCTCACATAGTTGTTTCTTGCATTGATTTTGTAGTGAATTTCTTTGTGTCCAAAGTTTCTGCAAGTATAACAATGACCAAGAAAAATATTCTCATACCTGATAGGAAGTGACCTTCTTAGTGCTTCATGCCTTCTGAATTTTGGTCTTATGTTCTAGTTGGAGGTGTTATGTTCCAGTTGTTCTTCAACTCCCTCTTGATTGTTCTCATACCTGGTAGGAAATTACCTTGTTGATGTCTCACCCCTTTTGAATTATGATGTTCTGTCATGTTCTTGCTGTTCTTCAATTTCTTCTTGATTGTTGATTCCACTCCTGAAGCTGTCAAGTAAGTTTTCATTATGTTGCTCCAATATGCATAATTATTTACGTCAAAAAGTGGAATCCCATTTGGAATGTGTCCTTCCATTTTTGCTCAGATCTTCCTTCCAGTGATTAGATTGCTCTGAAGGTAACCCTCTATGATACAAATCATTGATACTGAAAGGGAGGGTGAATCAATATCAAGTACAATTTATCTCTTTTTTCAACTTTACTTTCCAATCAAATAATATATCCAATGAAGAGCAGAAGAAAAGATACACAATGCACAATAGATATAAGTGGAAATCCACTGTATGTTTTTCTTATATAATAAAATATTTCATTCAAAGGAAGTTACAAATTCCAATTTCTCCAGCTCCAACTGGAAGGAGGCTCCAACCCCCTAATTTACAGGCTCCAACCAAAAGAAGATCCAACTCTTTATATTCTCCGACACCAATCGGAAGGAGGCTACAACCCCCTTTCCATTCACCTTCCTTCCACCCTTAATTATAGATAGATGAAAGAATCAATTTTTCATAGTCACCATCAAACCATAAATCCAAAAATCACATAAACCTCGTCAAGAGTTCTTCAAAACTGATTTGTTGCATGGACACCTTATGCAATTCTTCGCTAGTTGTTTATATTACAGAGCTCCTCCCGTGAAATATACTGGGAAATTGGTGGGGCCTCGCGTAACAAGGCTAGGTCTACCTGCGAGGGCCTCGTGGGACACTCCTTGCTCAACCAACGAGGGACTGCTAAATTAGGGCCTTTCAGAAAAACCTCCTCACACCTGTAACTATGACCTTCCTCGCACCTGAACTTGTGCTTAGAGATAATTAGCTTGGATGATTCAAATGAGAGGGTATTCCATGTGTATTTATACCCTTCCAACCACTTCCTTTTCTAACATTGGGGCCGACCTATCATTTCCTTTTTTGCAATTCTTTTCTTTAATTGACTTTAGGGTCGACCTGTAATTTCTTGTTTCCAATTCACATGGTCATCTTCAAGAAGGCATATCTCCTTAACCGTGAGGAGCCATGTGGTGTGCCAACTGTCGTTGGAAATGGCTTGACGAGGGCTATTAATGCATGGAGGTTATATATGCATTTGCAATGTCCTTCATGCTCTTTTTCTTCAACCGATAATAGAGGTTTATGAACTTCTTCTAGGGTTGACATCAATGACAACCAATTTTCCAACAATTCCTCCAATGTTCCTATCCACATGTGACCACTTTGTCTAAGTCATGAGTGATTTTTTTTATTCTTCCAGGCCTAAATCAATGTTGAAAAGTGGAGAACTAGGCCCTTCTTAATACTTTTTATTGACTAAGTTACAAGTTCGAGTTCCCAATTCCGGTTGAGTCAAAATATAAATTCAATTAGGAGAGGTTCCTAATAATATGGATATTCGGTTGGTAGAACGATGTCTCAATATGTGACTAGAGTATATCAAACTTCATTGATGTTTGTGCTTGTAGAAGGCATCGTCGGTGTTTGAATCATTAGTGTAAAGATGAAGAAGAAACTTAGAAGTCATTGCTTATTGAGAAGTAACAATTTAGAGTCAGTGATAAGTGAGGATGATGACACTCCCAACAGTTGAACCTGGAAACATTATGATGTTGTAGTTTTCAACGTGTCAACAAGAGGCCTCCCATTTAAAAAACATCTTTTTATATATATATATATTAAAATGATAAAATATTGAACTAATAATTTTAATTATATGTTTAAAAAATGAATTTGATCAAATTATAAATATTATATATATAAATTATATAATTTAAAAAAATAAAAAATTACAAATCTACTCATACACTATAATTTCAATCCATTTAATAATAAATTTAAGTAAAAAATGAATTTTCAATTTTTATTACTAAGAATTTTGAATATAACCAAATCAAGAAATACCTACAATGAGGTCTTCCATTTATAATTGTGTTTTTTTTTTAAAAGGACTAAGTCAACTATCTTAAGATACACATTTCTACAATCAAACATCATAATGTTCAATTAAATTATGACTAATTTTTTTTTTTTTTTATTAAATTTTCAACTAAATTATGATTAATTTTCTTTTTAAAATTTCAAATAATATAGAACTTTCGTAGACTATAATTAAACCATATGCATAACAATAGACTAATTCGGTCTTAGTGGACATTAATCATCATCATTATCATACATGTAGAGAGAAATGTTGGACTAACGAAAAACCCTTCCATTGACCCCATATTCCTCCATCTTTCTACATTGGATATATGACACAAAACCCATTCTATTCAACTATTCAACCCACAAATTCTTGGGCATTAAGTCAACTATTTAAAAAAGTATCACCATGTTGGCTATTATTTGTTTATAACATTTTGTTTTTTTTATTAATATTTTTTATTTCCATGGTTGTAGATTCAGATGATAAAATATGACCTTAGAAGATGAGGCTAAGAATGGGCTAGAGAAAGAAGCACTTTTTGAGATTATCGTGTGGATCCCATCCGTTAGAGAATTTGTTATATGTATTAAAATGCATGGGAATTGATGTGTTATGCCTACTGGATCATGCCATGTATGAAACTCGATTTGGATGACATTACATCAAATCACAAATGATGATTTTCATGGACCACATGGATTGCATGCCACCTCTACACATGACCATCTATACTCCATTATAAACCACAAACCACAGGACGATAGTTAGTATGAGTCATGACCATGTTCAAAATATGAAATGTTGATCTCTATGTGACTCAAAAAAATAACACGTGGACGGTAACATAACCATTAGTTCTTGATATTTTCTTTCTGTTAGTCCGAGCCATAAAGACAATTTGGGTTCAACCCAAACTTGCTAGGGAAAAATAAGATGACATCAGTCTAAATCCTTGTATGTGAAATAGATTTCATTAATTTAGTGTTTTATATACATCCTTAAAAATATTGATCATTTACTTTCCATATAGGATAGTTCTTGTTTACATATAAAGCTTTGATTCATGCACTCATTGTGGTGTTGGACGCAATGAATCTGTTTGGAATGCAATGGTTCCCTAATTTGTGAATGCTACTTATGTTTGTCAGTGGTTGTGCTTTTAGATGCCATGAATCTGTTTGGAACGCAGTGGTTTCCTAATTTATGCATGCTATTTATGTTTGTTAGTTGATTAATTGCTTTGACAAGGTGTCTAGGAGATACAAAGTGGAGATTTAAGGCTGGTTGCATGCAAATGTTAATCCCTAAATAGTGGTACATTACCCCTTAATTGGGGCATATTACATTAGTAAGGTTATTTTATTTATGTCGGCTTGGGTCCATTAGTTGTAATTGTACCTCATAGTCTCCCATATATACCAAGGAGATCTTTTCATTTGGAATCATTTTGTATTTGGAAATTTATGTGGTGTATAAGGAGGTTTCCCCTTCGAAGAGGCTTATTATATGAAATTCTATCTTTTTCAAGGTGTTGAGTACTTATTTTGAGGTTTTTTTATGCTATTTTGATATTTGGTTCTTAACATTTGGTATCAGAGCTCAAGGTCTTGAGGTTTCGCTACTACATCTGAGACACCTTGGAATCATCACTATAATTTTTTTTATATGACATTTCAAAAGGAACCCCTTGGAGGATATTTATTAGAGATAATCAGACAGATCAAGGTATGGGGGGTTCAAATTTCAGCTCCCAAGGCCTTATAATTTCAAAGATATATCATGTGTAAGATAGGGTTCTGGAATCATCTTGAATTTAGTCATCGGGGAATTTTCGCTATACATTTTTTTTGTACCATTTCAGACCCTGAAATATGGAGGATATTCATAGAAATTATCAAGGTAGTTGTGATAAAAATTACAGCTTCTGGGTCATCCTACGTTTGTAGATACACCCTGTGAAAGATAGGGTATCTGACTAGTCATATTTACTAGTCTCAAATAGTTATTCCTAGTAAAACAATGATATCTTCTTCAATGAGTATCCAAATTAAGTGATACCAGTTTCATTAGACAATGGACAGTCTGCAGTATTTTCGGAACAAGTTTCAGAATCAAATATTAAATATTGTGATCTTGGCACTCTTTACAAGTATGCTCTCCTAGAAGGGACAAAAATAAGCAAGGTGCGGGGAAGTTACCATAAATTCCACTTGGCACATCCAATTTTGATCAGACTTGTGGCATTGCAGAGAAGACATATCAGAGAACTAAAAACAAAAGAAATTTTCAGACACATAAGGGATGAAATTTTGGAGATACAGTAGAAGAAATATCGTCTAGAAGAACCACCTCGAAATCAAGGTTTAAAAGTGATACTTGGCCAACATGCCACAAAAAAAGGGAACTTCTACACCAATTACGACTCCAGATAGTCGTACTTGGACTCTTGATGAAGGTGAAAAAATGTGCAGGGACATAAATTATTTACAAAAAAATACAGTAAAAAAATATGAGCTACAAGGGATGATGGATTCAACTAAAGCTAAGTTGGAGGCAATAAATACTAAGATTGAAGGTTTAAAAAGGGAGATCATGGAAGTATTGAAAAATTTATTAATAGAGAGGACACTTGAAAGTGAAAATGTATCCCATGAAATTCATGATGAGGACACAAGGAAGATGAATCAAGAATGGAGAAAATCCAACTTTGGGTTGAAGACCAACCACTTTCTTAAGATCGATATGAAGAAGTTTGATGGCAATGATCCAATCACATGGATACTTCAGATGGAACAATTATTTGATCTAGATGATGTGTCACATACACAAAAGGTACAAAATGCTTCTTTATATTTAGAACCCAATCAATTTGTGTGGTATCGATGGCTTTGTTCTCGCAAATCACTTGTCACTTGGATAATTTTCACAGAAGAAATGATAGCACACTATGAGGATACAAGGAGAAATACCTTATTTACCCAATTGATAAATCTCAAGCATAAGGGTTTAGTTGCAGAGCACATTGAGAACTTCCAAAGATTGAATATAAAGGTAACATATATTCTAAATGAGCACCTGATTGATGTATTCATAGGAAATTTAAAGGATAACATTCAACATGAGGTTCACCTTTGGGAACCCAAATCATTGGAGAATGCATTCAAGGTGGTGAGAAATGTTGAAAGTAAAAATATGGCTATGGCTACTAGAAGGACCACTCCTAACGTTTATCGAGAGAATAATGCTCCTTCTTCTAAAACACCTCAAACTACAAGGTTGACACCTCAACAATTGGAGGAAAGAAAAGCAAAAGGTTTATGATTTAATTGTGACAACATGTATAGTAAAGGAAATAAGTGTGGTGAGAAGAAATTATTCTACATAGATCGTGAAGAGGAACAAGAACAAGAACAAGAACCATCTTAAGATGAAAATGTAGAAGAGATTTCTTCTAAAGAGTTGACTCCCATGATATCATGTCATGCATTAGCTGGAATTAACACTCCTCAAACCCTCAAGATCAAAGAATATATCAAAAAGAAAAAGGTAATAGTCCTGATTGATTCGGGTAGTACTCATAATTCCATTCACTATAAATTAGCCAAATATCTCAATTGCTCTATATATCTAGCGCCATATTTTCAATTAATGGTTGCAGATGGAGGAACTATCAATTCCTCAGAAAAATGAAATAAGATCAATCTTACTATGGGAGAATGTGTAATGAATATTCCAATGATTGCTATACCCATGGGTGGTGTTGATGCTGTACTAGGAGTCCAATGGTTACAATCATTAGGAACAATGGCCTTTAATTTTCAAGAAATTTTCATGAAATTTTCATTGGAAGGAAAATAAATTGAGTTAAGGGGTATCACAAGGAAACCTAGTAAGGTGATAAGCTCTAATGGCATGAAAAAATTATTGAAAAAGGGGCATCAAGGTGTAATTGTACAACTATGCTCACTAGATGTTCAAACAACTAAGCCATCTATTCCCCTACATCTCCAAGGGATCATTGATAAGCATTCCAAAGTATTTGAAGATATTCCCAAAGGTCTTCCACCCACTCGAAATCATGATCATGCTATTCACCTAATTCCTGGGAGTGTTCCTCCTAACATCAGGCCTTACAGATACCCTTATGCCCAGAAGAGTGAAATTGAGCATATGGTTGAAGAAATGTTAGAGGTTGGCATTATTAGACCTAGACAAAGTTCTTACTCTACACCGGTGGTAATGGTAGTCAAGAAAGAGGGCTCATGGTGTATGTGTCCAGATTATAGAGAGATCAACAAGATCATTATTAAAGATAAGTTTCTCATTCCCGTCATTGATGAATTGTTAGATGAACTACATGGAGCAATATATTTCACAAAATTGGATCTTTGTTCAAGGTATCATTAGATTAGAATGAAGGAAGAAGATATCCCAAAAACAACATTCTGAACTCATGAAGGCCATTATGAATTTTTTGCCATTCCTTTTGGCCTTACGAATGCACCTTCCACATTCCAAGGGTTGATGAATTCCATTTTCAATCCCTTCCTTCAAAAGTTTGTGGTAGTATTTTTTGATGATATACTAATCTATAGCAAGTCTTGGGAGGATCATGTGCGACATCTTGACAAGGTGCTACAACTACTAAAGGAGCAACAAATATATGCCAAACCATGTGAAGGAGGTAGAGTATGTGGGTCATATTGTATCTCATGAAGGTGTCAAGGTAGACCCTAACAATATTAAGGCCACGATGGATTGGCCTACTCCCAAAACATTGAACAATCTTAAAGGATTTTTGGGTTTGATAGGTTACTACTGCAAGTTTGTTCAGAACTATGGAAGAATGGCAACACCTTTAATGACATTAACTAAGAAGGATGCATTTTCATGGAATCTAGAGGCAACTCAAGATTTTGAACAACTTAAGAGACGATCTAGAAATCTCATGTCTTGACCACACCAAACTTCACAAAAACATTTATTGTGGAATGTGATGCCTCGGGAAATGGCATTGGTGTTGTTCTAATGCAAGAAGGAATGCCCCTTGCTTTTGAAAGTAGACCACTCAAGGTAAAAGACTTACACAAACCCATTTATGAGAATAAAATGATGGAAATACTACATGCATTGAAGAAATGACGCCCTTACCTAATAAGTAGGCACTTCAAGGTCAAAACAGATCATGATAGTCTTAAATACTTCTTGGAACAAAGGCTATATTCAAAAGAAAAACAAAAATGGGTGACCAAGATGTTGGGTTATGATTTTGAAATCATCTATAAAAAAGGGAAGCAAAATATTGTAGAAGATGCACTCTCAAGAAAGGATGAAGATATTGAGGCCTTTCTATGTGCTATCTCGATCATCCAACCCGATTGGATAATAAAAGCGAGGGATGGATGGAAGAATGACGAAAACGTGTGGACTCTAATTCAAATTTTAAAGCATAATTCTAGTACATCAGATACATTTACATGGAAAAATGATTCACTATGGTACACATATCGCTTATATTTATGTAAGAACTTGCAAGTCAAACAAAAGGTACTATTGGAATTGCACACCTCTCTGGTAGGAGGGCACTCGGGATTTTTGAAAACCTACCATAGGGTCAAGAAGGATATTTTTTGGGATGGCTTTAAAACTGACGTTCAAAGGCTTGTGGAAAAATGTTTGGTTTGCCAACAAAATAAGGTGGAAAAGATTAAGACCCCAGGCCTTTTACAACTATTAGCCATCCCAAGTTAGCATTGGGAGGAGGTTTCCATGGATTTCATCACAGGGTTACCGAAGTTTGAAAGAAAGAGTGTCATCATGGTGATTGTTGATAGATTGACCAAGTACACACACTTTTGTGCACTCTCTCATCCTTTCAAATCTAGTACAGTTGTCACTGCATTCATGGAGACAATTGATCCGAGATATTTTCATCAAGTGACTTATAAAGAAGTGCATTAAATGAGCATAAATTAAAGTGCACCATTAAAGAAAGAAACACTAAAAAATGAAGAGGCATAAGCATCAAATCTGAACAAAAAAACTTCATAACGGAGTTCGTCCTTGGTGGAATATGTCCGGGTCCTGTTTTCATATGGGTAGGCTCTTTCATTAACTCGGAAAAAGAATTTGGCAAAATATATAAGTATACCTCATTCTAAAATCAATCCGCATAAATAATGCTCAGATAAGAAAATAGACAACACCACTAAATTTATGGTGTCGAATTACCCAAAAATGATTGTCTCCACTCCTTGATCCGACTCTGGCACTGCTAGGCCCAAGAAGAAATTCATCTCAGTTTTCATGTCACTTTGCAACTTGCATTAATGACTGGACTGCATAGAATTTCATGCCAAAAAGACCATACCGTACGTTCGTCGTCCTCCACTGGCCGGGCAGACTCAACGTTTAAGTAAATTTCGTGGCGTTGGTTACAATGTATGGCCGTTGGCCTGTTGGTTTGGGTGGAATTATTAAGGTGCATATGGGGGAGGAGGTCTCGGGGTCAAACCCATGTGCCTCCCCCTTTTGGGTTTTATGTTGTTGCANAATATATATATATATATATATATATATATATATATATATATATATATATATATATAACATAAGGTTTGTTTTCTATGTTTAGCGGTGGCGCTAATCCATATCCCAACGGCTTGAATTGTGGCCAAGTTTGGAGGACCCGCCAAACTTAATATTTTTTTCAAATTTAGCTAACAAACTGTCATTGAGCATTTCCCTCTTGCCACATGGCAGCCTCTGATTGGGCCACATGGCGACCTCTCACTGGGCCACATTTTCCCCTACCAAGTCATCATGCCACATCATCACGCCATGTCATCATGCCATGTCATCATGCCATGTCAGCATACATACTGTACACACTGTTGATGATTGCAGCTATGTGAGACATTCTCCAGCTTACAAACCTATGAGATCTGGATCATGGCAGCTATGTGAGTCTTTCTCTCAGCTTACAAACCTCAGAGAAAGCTCCTAAGAAGGGTAAGTGGTTCCTGCTTGAGATAGAGCTAGGAACGTAGAGATGACCTCCTCCATTCAGAGAGTTGAGAAGAACTCCAAATGATTATACAGTGGGAAAGGCGATATGTTGAGTTAGACGTGCCTGTGGCTGAGCACAAGGTGAACGTGTGAAATCCCAAAGTGTTGGGTGCATCATCATGTGAACATAAATGAAGATGATGTAGTAGCCTCCTCTGAGTAACAGAGTTGATGAGAAGACTCTAGATGATTCTTCTGTGTGAGGCAGTGGGAAAAAAAATCTGTAGAGTGGACGTGCATGTGGACGAGCACAGGTGAACGTGTGAAGATCTGGTTCTTCTGTGTAATGCAGTAAACCAGAGATATGACATCCTTATGGATGTGCCCCTAGTGTATGAGCACTAGTGGGTGTATCATATACTTTGTTATATATTGTTCAAGAGTCAGACCCGCCTGTAACCCTAATTGTTATGTAAAGGGTACAAGTTGGCCCCACCTTAATGTGATTAATAATAAATGTAAAAGATAATTAATATGGAAATTATTAATTATATTTTAAGTTATTTAGGTCGGCCCTATTGTGCCAAAAGACACATCATTTGATGTGACAAGTCTTATATAAATAAAGGTGAATCCCCATTGAGGAAACACACTTCACATTGTGTCATAGGTGAATCCCCATTGAGGAAACACACTTAACATTGTGTCATATCATGATTTCAGATGTTCAGGTCTGAAATTATGAGAATCGCAACACCCTCTTGTGTACTAGTTTTGTTGATGGTGTGGGAGGTCTTTCTCTTGACAAATATAACAAAGGATTGGCTGGGTTTTCTTCCCTTGTTGAGAAGGGTTTCCGAGGATACTTCTTGTGTACTTGTGCATGGATCTTCTTCTTGTGATCTTGACCTTGCCGCAGTAGTTATGGTTCAAAGTAATTGCTGACAGAAAATTTAAAAGAGAATACATGAGCCATAGCTCACTAAAATCTCAACATGGTATCAGACTGGTTTCTTGAAGAAGACCATATGCACAGTGAAAAGAAAAAAAAAAAAAACTTTACAGTCGTAGGAGCTTGGGGACTGCTAAGAGAGAAGACTTGATGACTACTAAACGTTCTAACTTGCGGATTGCTAAATGCTCTAACTTGACAGCCGAAATGGATACAAGCCTCGCGTCAGTCACCCGATACGAACTGTGATGCCTTGCAAGGATTTCGGATCTGAAAACGTCGTGAGGGTGAAATCGTGTTTTCTGGGTTTACTGAAGAAGGGTCGAACCAATCATCACGATATTTGTTGATCGAGCTTTTATCCATTTCGTGTTTCAAAATCTGTACTTGTCCAGAGCATACCCGGATTTAATTATTTTACTAGTCAGATACGAGGGTCCAAGGAATATAAATTGTCCACAAACCGATCAATCGATCACTATCTCCCTGGAATCATTGCTTTATTTTTAAGTTTCAGGTGCATTGCCTGTGCAATGTGGCATAGTTCGAATATCAGTGGGATCGGACCAAACGATTGCATTCTTACCTATGGAGGGTTTATGCAAAATTATTGCCCAGACATGTACCATAAACCTGTTTGTAGCTTCAACGATTTTTCTCTTATCACATCATCTGTTATTCTGTTACCGATTTAAACATACTTTTGCAACAGAGTTTTCGAGCCTTATTTCCAATCGATCTGGACTGTTAGAGATGCTACGATCTTGTATAAGGGCCCATCAAAACCATTGGCTCGTTGTCTGCAGTTCTATCATTAAATTCGAGGCAGTCCAAAGACTGAGCTAGGGTTGTGTGTGATGAACATTTGTGTTCTCTTGTCGCCAAGTTCGTATATTACTCACTAATCGTTCGCCGACTCTGAGGGACGATCTCAAATTTCTTTTTGCCAATTAAATATTTCAAACGAGGGTTTGAAGGGCGAATTAATTCTGAGTAAAATTTGATACGTGATCACTACACTCGCATTCACACAGAAATGCCATCACAACACTGAAATCCGAAGTCTAATCGAGGGCGCAGATAATCCATTTTTTTTTTTTTTAAGGTGAAAAGTCTTCATCAAATCCAGGTTATCAAAGAAGAGATGTTTCAGAAATTCATTGCTTCAGATGTGACAATTATGGACACTATGCAAGAAACTGTCTAACAAGGAAGAAGGGAAGACAATATGCTTCCACCGTTGACATTGATCTAGACCCACCTCAAAAGATTGAAGAAAAGAGAGAGGAAAACCACTTCCTCTAAAACTAAAACTTGACTTCAAATCAGGGAAATCAATTGATTTAAAATTTTATAGTTGATTTTATTTTTGAAAAAATTCCTAGTATGAGAGCCCTCAAAATATTTGGCCAATATCTGTGGTACGGGAGTCCAAACCATATTTTATTGATTATTATGCGAGACAACCAAAGATGTTGTCCTTAAAGAAGAAATAACCTTTCAAACAAACCTAGAGAATCTCATATACAAATTGACAGTGAGACATGTACCTCCTCCCCCTTCAACAGTTCAGAGGGAGACAAACGTTATTACAATTGATCCAGGTTCTCCAGTTGATATGTTTAGTGATATCCCAGTAAGGCATAATAAGTCTACCTAGACTCACTCTGTAAGAGGCAGAGAAACATACAATCCTCTCAAGACACATCCCGAGAAAGCAAAAGAGATTTTCAAACTATCATTCAGTCATGAGCTATTTCATTAATGCTAAGACTCCTTGTCTTAGAAAAGCAACATAAGAGCAGGTATGACAAAATGCCATAACAGAAGAATACCAATATATCTTAAAAACTGATGTATAAGATATTATTCAGGGACCAAAATGGAAGTTTGTGGTAACTTCCAAGTTGATCTATAAGATCAAACATGCAGCTGATCGAAGTATCAAGAAATACAAACCGAGATCTATAGCCAGAGGTTTCTCACAAACAAAGGGAGTAGTCTATGATGAAACACTTGATCCAGTAGACTCGATACACTTCCATCTGTACTACCATCCATGAGATGGAAACTATATCAGATAGATAGATTCTTGATGAGTTTGGATTTCATCAAGAAAGTTGATGATCCAAACCTATATTATTACCGTGTTGGTGATGAGAGCTTGATTTTGATGACTTATTCAAAAAACCTCGTTGTTGGATACAAGTAACCCTTGACTTTTGAATTCAAGATGAAGAACACAAGTATGATGCACTACTTATGGGGACAAGAAGTATGACAGAGGATCGATGAGATTTTCCCGAGTCAAGGAAAATATACAGTGAAAATATTAAAGGAGTTTAGTATGACAAGAATGCAAAATCCATCGTGATGGATTTAAAGAAAAAGATTGATGATGATTCAGACGAGATTAATTCACAACTGATTGGATTATTGATGTATCTGGTTAACACCAGACTTGTTTCATGCCATGCAGTGAGTGTTCTTAGTCATTTCATAAGTCAACCGAGACAGTCTCACTAGACAAAACATGTATTGAGATATATACGAGGCACAATTGGATATAGCCTAAGATATGCCTCCAGTGTGAATCTGAGTTTGTAGGATATGTCGATTCAGATTGAGCAGAAAGTACAATTGATCGAAAGAGAATGATCGATTGATGTTCTACCATGAAGTTTGTCATGGTTTCCTAATACAACAAGAAACAAAATCTCTATGGACTTGAATACCACATAAGCAGAGTATATACCATTGAGTGTGTGAAGCAGTATGGCCTCACAAGCTTCTGATAGATCTAATTGATCATGAGATGGATCCTATGATGATAACCAAGAGCCGTGTATAAAAGCTCCTTGAGAACCTAGTGTTTCCTGATGGATCGAAACACGATGAGATGAAATATTCTTATATCAAAGATATGATGCAGAGGAAAATCATACACATGCAGTACCGTCCTACACATAAGCAGATTGCAGTCATCTTCACCAAACCAACTTGATGAAGAATTCCTTCCTAGTTGAGAGGGAGTATTGATGACTCCAGCCAAGAAAAAATTCAGAGTACATCCATGTGAGACTTGGCATGATGAAGAATGACTCCCTAGCTAAGAGGGAGTGTTGATTATTGCAACTATGTGAGACATTCTCCAGCTTACAAACCTGTGAGATGTGGATCATTGCAACTATGTGAGTCTTTCTCTCAGCTTACAAACCTGAGAGAAAGCCCCTAAGAAGGGTAAATGGTTCCTGCATGAGACAGAGCTAGGAACGTAGAGATGACCTCCTCCATTCAGAGTGTTGAGAAGAATTTCGGATGATTATCCAGTGGGAAAGACAATCTGTTGAGTTAGACATGCCTATGGCTAAGCACAACGTGAACGTGTGAAATCCCAAAGTGTTGGGTGCATCATCATGTGAACATAAATGAAGATGATTTATTAGCCTCCTCCGAGCAGCAACGTTGATGAGAATACTCCAAATGATTCTCCTATGTGAGGCAGTGGGAAAGAAGATCTGTAGAGTGAACGTGCCCATGGATGAGCACAGGGGAACGTGTGAATATCTGGTTCTTCTGTGTAATGCAGTAAACCAGAGATATGACATCCCTATGGATGTGCCCCTAGTGGATGAGCACTAGTGGGTGTATCAAATCCTTTTCTATATATTTTTCAAGAGTCAGAGCTTCATGTAACCCTAATTGTTATGTAAAGGGTATAGGTCGGCCCCACCTTAATGTGATTAATAATAAATGTAAAAGATAATTAATATGGAAATTATTAATTATATTTTAATTTATTGAGGTCGACCCTATTGTGACAAAAGACACATCATTTGATGTGACAAGTCTTATATAAATAAAGGTGAATCCCCATTGAGGAAACATACTAACATTGTGTCATCTCATGATTTTAGATGTTCAGGTCTAAAATTATGAGAATTGCAACACCCTCTTGTGTGCTAGTTTTGGTGATGGTGTGGGAGGTCTTTCTCTTGAGAAATATAACAAAGGATTGACTGGGTTTTCTTCCCTTGTTGAGAAGGGTTTCCAAGGATACTTATTGTGTACTTGTGCATGGATCTTCTTCTTGTGATATTGACCTTGCTGCAGTAGTTATGGTTCAAAGTAATTGTTGATAGAAAATTTAAAAGAGAATACATGAGCCATAGCTCACTAAAATCTCAACACGGACTGCCATGTGGCACGATCATATTGGTCCACGGATCGACCCAAAAACACCAAAACTAGGTGACACGTGGCAGCCCTAGGTGCTTCCACATCACCATGTTGACATCAACATGCCACGTGTCACCTTCTTTCTCCTGCCATGTGTGTTTTACAGATGCTAACATCATCCATACGGATGCTGATTCATCCCGTACTGACTGGGGTAGGTTGACCAAATTTTGACCGTGAATATATTTCAATTTGTAACTTTGTTTGATGATTTGTTTGTGTTGTTAGAAATATTGCGATGCGCTCTTCGCGATCATGTCATTTTCACTGAGTTTTGAGAAATTTGAATTTTTTCCCTTTCTCTGTCTGTTGAAGGGAATCTAAGCATCCTGAGTTGCCTCTATGAGTTCTGAGTTGTTCTTAGTCTTCTCTGGATTCTTTTTGGATCACGCCTTCCCATTGAGATTTTTTTGGACCACCAAAAGCTTTCATCAATAAATAGGTAAGTGAGGGAAGAGTCCCCTGACTTTGTCCTTCTCTACTTTGCCTTGCTTGGATGTGTGCCCTTTAAGCCTACTCGAAGATAATCAACATCGACCCTACATGAAGTCATCACCCTCCTCTCCAGGATGATATATTCATGTAACTCATCCCGGTACTCAGGTGAAAACTCATCAACTGAAGGTATTGAAACTTCCTCATCTTGATCCATGATCATGGGAGGCTAAAAAAGTTTCAAGTTCTCAACGTTCACAACTGAGTAAATATGCATATAAGGTGGAAGATCCAGACAAAAAGTATTGGTACCACTTTTCTGCAAGACAGTAAAGGGTCCATAACGAATGGGCTTGAGTTTCTTGCCTTTACCCTTCAATCTCTCCTTGCTGATGCAAAGCCATACCCGATCTCCAATCTGGAATTGATGGTCTACCCTGTGTTTGTCATGATGAGATTTATACTATGCTTGAATTTTCTCCAACTGTTCCATGACTTTCTACTGTATCTGTTGGATCCTATGGATGAACTTGCGGGATCTATTCTTTGTTCGTTCTTCATTCACATTGGCATCTCTCCCATACATCAAGTTCAAAGGAACCTTGGGTAGGTACCCAAAACATGTCTCAAAAGGTGAAATCCGAGTGGATGAATGTAAAGCTCGGTTGTAAGCATGATGTACATAGCGTATCTTCTCATCCCATAACTTGGGATTCTTGTTGCAGTAGCCTCGAAGAAAAAGTACCATTGTTCGATTTACCACCTCTGTCTGCCTATCGATCTGTGGATGGAAAACAATGCTCCTCTTCAATTTGGTTTCCATCATCCTCCACAAGCTAGTCCAAAAGTCCCCAAGGAATTGAGTATCTTGATCTGAGACAATGGATGTGGGTAACCCAAAGTGAACCCAAACATACTGAAAGAAGAGATTATCAGTCTGCTCAATAGTGATCTACTTTTTACATGGCATCAAGATACACATCTTATTGAACCTATCCACTAAAACATACAAATAGTCATGACCCCCTTTGGTCATTGGTAAACCCCATACAAAATCAATGGAGATAATTTCCCATGGATGGGATGGAATGAGAAGTGGTGAGTATAGACCCAACTTTCTATCAGTGGGTTTACAAGTAGAACACATCACACACCCCTTTACATATTTAGTTACAATTGTTTTCATTTGAGGCCAGCAACAAAACCTCTGCAAATGAGCCAAAGTTTTTCCTACCCCCAAATGCCCAGACACAAGAGAAGTGTGAGATTCTCATATTACATGGATTCGTTCACTTGTAGGAATACATAGCTTTCCAAGATGGTAGAGTAGTTTTCCCTACAGACAATAGTTCTCTACCTGTGCACCATGGGTTAGCTTCTCTTATACTTCTTTAAAATCTTCATCGATGGCATATTGTTCTACATATCTATCATGATATAAAGAGGTATTCTTAAAAATAATAGAAGCATCAATAGGAGGTCTAGAAAGCATATCGACTACCTTGTTACTTGTACCCTTTTTGTACTTGATTACCAAATGAAATTGTTGTAGAAACCCCATCCATCTGTAGTGTTGAGATTGTTGCAATTTGGTCTATGCTTGGAGATACTGTAAGAGTTGGTGATATGTATGTATGATTGTTTCCTTCCCTAACAAGTAGTGCTTCCATTTTTTTACGCTTTGGACTAATGCATACAACTCTTTATCATATCTAGGATAGTTAACAACAACTTGGTTAAAAGTTTCAGAGTGGTAACATATAGGCTTATGATATTGCATCAATACTGCACCCATGGCATATCCGTTGGCATTTGTCTCAATCTCAAAAGGCTGTTGAATATTCGACAGTGCTAATAATGGTGTGGTACTGATCTTCTCCTTCAAAGTGTTGAAAGATTTTTGTTTCTTTCCTTCCCACTGAAAAGTGTTCTTCACACTGGTTAAGGAATGCAAAGGATATTCTATAAAGGAGAAGTTGGAAATGAAACTCCTCCAATACTGGACTGCACCTAAGAAGCTTCATACTTCGGTTACACTTTTTGGCTCAGACCAATTTACAATTACATTAATTTTGGAAGGATCATTTTTTAATTTTCCTCCTCCTACAATATGACCTAAGTACACAAGTGTAGTCTTGCCAAATTCACATTTAGACAATTTTACATACATATTTTCCCTTTGCAAAGTATTCAATACTTTCTTTACATGCCTCACATGTTCATCCCAAGTCCCACTAAAAATAAGAATGTCGTCTAAATATACAATCACAAAGTCATATAGGAAAGGCATGAATACATCATTCATCACACGCATGAAAGTTGTCGGAACATTACAAAGCCCAAATGACATAACTAACCACTCAAACAATCCTTGTTTGGTTTTAAAGGCATTTTTCCATGCATCATGTTCTGCGACCCTGATTTGATGATATCCACTGCACAAATCCAGCTTGGTGAAATAAACAACATTCTTCAATTGATCAAGTAAATAATCTATACGAGGAAGGGGGTATCGATTTTTCACCGTGATTTTATTTAAGACCCGGTAATCGACACACATTCGTCATGTGCCATCTTTCTTTGGCACAATCACGATCGGAGAACCACAAGGAGATGAACTAGGTTTGATGACCCCTTGATCCAATAAGCCATGTACCTACTTCTTGATCTTTGTCATCTCCACAACTGACATCCTGTACATGCCCACATTAGGAAGAGGAGAATCCTGCTGAAGATGTATCTCATGTTGGATTTCCCTCTTAGGAACAATATCTGGTTCCTGAAAAATATCATCATACTTAGAAACAATGTCAACTAATTCCTTTTTATGAGATGGATCACATCCTTGGAAAGTGTCAGATGTCCTGACATCTTTCTCTCTTACGACCATGAGTACATATATCTTATTAGTGTTTATGAGTCTTTTCATTTTCCCTGCACTAACAAGTGTTGTATTCACCCTCACGCTATGAGCTCTAATAATATATTCCAATCCCCGTTTAGTAAGGTGGTATTTTTTCTCATGAAGAAAAAAGACTTCTTTTATATCATAAAGATAAGTACTTACCAACACTATTCCACATATATCAAGTGGTACAACATCCAAATCCACTTCATCAATCAACTTTGAAGCTATAGCAAATTTGACCCTACATTGTTTGGTGACATTAAGTTTTTCTTTATCGCATACCCAACCAAGATGATAAGGCTTCGGATGTGGTTTCATTTCAAGACCCATCTTCTTGACAAGTGCTTCAGATATTAAGTTTACTTGGGAACCCAAATCAAATAATGTATCTATCTTAGTGTGTTTAGATACAACTCTTATGTGAAATAATTCATTCATATTTAATTCATCATCATGAGATTCATTATTGGAACTTGAACTAGCATGAAGGGAATCTTTACCTTGTACTCCAACCGTTGTAATATTTCCTTCATCTCTTGAATCAGAAACAAGATCTTGTTGCACCGTAGCAACGGTTTTTGTCTTCCCCTTTCCCCCGAACTGTTTCAGTTTCTTTTCTAGATGCAGTTTCCAACAGTGTTCTTCTTCGTGACCGCTTTTCTTGCAATGAGTGAAATATGGCTTTCCTCCTTCTCTCATCATTGTGGCGGTCTTATCTTACTTCCTTTTAAACTTGTTAAATTTTTTATGTGGGAGATTGGAAGGTTTCTTCGTGGGATCATTTTGAACATTCTTCCCCCTGTTCTTAAGGTGAGTGGCTTGCACACAAACTTCGTCAAGACTTGTGGGGTTAAACAAGAGAAAAGTATGACGAATATAACTGTGAAGTGCACCAATATACTTCATTGAAGTGCACCAATATACTTCATTAAAGTTTCATAAGAATCCAAAGGAATGTTCAATGTAATAGATTTCTTCCTAAATTCTTCTATGAAACTTTTTACAATTTGACCTTTACTTTGCCTTAAAGTTTTCCATTCCATCATTGCTTTATGTAAATACCCTAATGGATAAAATTGCTTCCTTATCGTTGATTTAAATTCCGACTATGAGGAAATAATATTACCACACTTACTTATATCCTGAAGCTTGCTCTCCCACCATATGAGAGCGGTGCCTTCCAACCGAAGAGAAGCCAGTTTCACTTTAACTTCTTCTTCATCAATATGTTGAACATGACAATTCACTTTAACCTGTCGGATCCAATTATTTAGCTTTTCAGAATTAACATCTCCATTAAACACAGGTAAAGAAAATTTTACATCAAGCTTTAATAACGGTTTCTTAAAAGAGGCTGTATGGCTAGAATGATGAGAATTCTCGGAGGAAGAAGAACTAGAACTTGAAGGTGAAGATGGAGGCTCAAGAGGGTCTCCTCGAGCCCCTTGGTTTACTGAAGCACCATCACCTGCATGTGATTCCTTTTTCTTCCCTTTCTTCTTCATCCTCTTCTCGTAATCTCCATACATTCATTCAACCATTTCTAACATGCGATAAAACACCATATGATTTTTTTTCTCCTATTCATCACGCTTGTCCTCTTCTACCATTTTCTTCCTTCAGAATGCACGACCAACTTTGGGATTGAAAGTCTTAAGAGTTCCTTCACCTTGCTTATGCTTGGCCCTAGTAAGCATTCACACTCAACAATTCAAGTCAAAGATGATTGCTCTGATACCAACATGATCCAAGATCTTTTCATCGAGTGACTTATAAAGAATTGCATTAAATGAGCATAAATTAAAGTACACCATTAAATAAGGAAAATCTCAAAAATGAAGAGACATAAGGATCAAATATGAACTTAACAACTTGATAATGGAGTTCGTCCCTGGTGGACCACGTCTTCGGGTCCTGCTCTCAAATGGGTAGGCTCTTTCATTAACTCAGCAAAAGAATTTGGCAAAATACATAAGTATGCCTCATTATGAAATCTAGCTACAAAAATAATGCTCAGATCAGAAAACAGACAACACCACTGAATTTGTGGCGTCGAATTACCCAAAAATGATTATCTCCACGCCTCGATCCAACTCTGGCACTCCTAGGCCCAAGAATAAATTTGACTCGGTTTCTGTGCCACTCTGCAACCTGCATTAATGTCTGGATTGCATAGAATTTCGTGCCCAAAAAGTCGTACCGTACGCGAGCTGTCCTCCACTGGCTGGGGGGACTCAATATTTAAGTAAATTTCGCGGCATTGGTTATAATGTATGGTAGTTGGGATGTTGTTTTGGGCATAATTATTAAGGCGCATATGGGGGAGGAGGTCCCGAGGTCAAACCCACGGGCCTCCCCCTTTTGGGTTTTATGTTGTTGCAATATATATATATATATATATAACATTTAAAGTTTGCTCGCTATTTTTAGAAGTGGCGTTAATCCATAACCCAATGGCTTGAATCGTGACCAAGTTTGGTGTGGTCCGCCAGATTTGGCAGACCCGCCAAACTTAATATTTTTTCAAATTTAGCTCACGGACTGTCATTGAGCATTTCTCGCCTGCCACATGGTAGCCTTTTATTGGGACACATGGCAGCCTCTCACTGGTCCACTTTTCCCCCTGCAAATTCATCATTCCACGTCAGCATGCCATGTCATCATTCCACTTCAGTGTACAGACCGTACATACTACCACGTGGCACAATCCTATTGGTCCACGGATCGGCCTGAAAACGCCAAAGTTGGGTGAATGTGGCAGCCTCTGGTGTTGCCATGTCACCATGATGAAATCATGTTGATGTCAACATGCCATGTTTCACCTTCCTACTCCTATGACGTGTGTTGTACGGATGCTGACTCATCCCCTACTGACTGGGCTAGGTTGACCAAATTTTGACTGTGAATATCTTTCAATTCATAACTCCATTTGACAATCCGTTTGCTCCGTTAGAAATCTTACGATGTGCTCTTCACGATCATGTCATTTTAAATGAGTTTTGAGAACTTTGATTTTTTTCCCTTTCTCTATCTGTTGAAGCCATTCTAAGCATCCTGAGTTGCCTCTGTGAGTTCTGAGTTGTTCTTATCCTTCTCTGGATCCTTTTTGGATCAACAGTTCAAAATCTACATGGAAGCCCAAAGATTATTGTAAGTGACAAAGATCCCATCTTCACTAGATATTTTTGGACAAAATTATTTTCTTGTTTGGGTACTCAATTGGCTCATAGCTCATCCTATCATCCTCAATATAATGGACAAACCGAGATAGTGAACACATGTCTGGAAGGCTACCTTCATTGCTTTGTCTCTGATAAACAAACACAATGGTTCAAATGGTTACCCTTAGCATAATGGTGGTATAACACTTCCTTTCATACTACAACAAAAATGACACCATTTATGGCACTCTATGGATACCACCCACCTTCCATCACTTCTTCTCTAAAATAAAAATCTAAGGTTCAAGCAGTGGAAGATCACATCGAGCATCAACAAAAAGTTCTCCAACTCTTAAAGGACAACCTGACCATGGCACAAAATCACATGAAACAACAAGCACATTAGCATCGTAGTGAAAGAAGTTTTGAAGTAGGGGATTGGGTATTTTTAAGACTACAACCATACAAACATATGTCCCTCAATCAAGCTAATAAGGATAATAAATTATCACCAAAGTATTGTGGCCCTTATAAGGTGTTGCAAAATATTGGTACTATGGCATACAAATTGGAGTTGCTTTCATCTTCACGAGTACACCCAGTTTTCCAGGTTTCATGCTTAAAGAAGGTTATAGGTCACAAGATCCCAGTTCAAACTATATTTCCAGAACTTGTTAAGGAAGGAAAAATCATACTGGATCTTGAAGGTATCACTGACACAAGAATTCGCTAGCTGAGGACTAGATCCATTTCAGAGTATCTCATTAAGTGGAAGAAACTACCTTTTGAAGATTCCGCTTGGGAAGATGAGTCTTTTGTACAGAAGCATCCAGAATTACTCAGGCATCGTGGACAACACTTTTCTGAAGGGGAGGGGCATGTTAAGCCCTAAATAGTGGCACATTACGCCTTAATTGGGCACATTACATTAATAATGTTATTTTATTTATGTCGGCTTGGGTCCATTAGTTGTAATTGTACCTCCTAGTCTCCTATATATACCAAGGAGACCTTTTCATTTGGAATCATCTTGTATTTGGAAATTTATGTAGTGTATAAGGAGGTTTCCCCTCGAAGAGGCTTATTATCTGAAATTCTATCTTTTTCAAGGTGTTGGGTACTTATTCTGAGTCTTTTTAATGTTATTTTGATATTTGGTTCTTAACAACAAAGATGAACTGTATGTAGAGAATGTTTGAAAGCATGTTGAAGGAGATACAAAGTGGAGATTATCAAGTTGTTGCATTTTTAGTGAAGATAAATTGTACGTAGAGTAAGTCTAAAAGTCAAGCAGACAAAAAATAGTTCACATGTGTCACGCGTTGACAAGACATGAACAAACGATGAAGAGCTAAGAAGAACTGTCCCTTAAAAATACACCTTTGGTATAACAAGCGTTTAAAATTTGGGTAAATCAAACAAAAAAATAACGTTGATATATTTTAAGTGGTATTATGAGTTAAATTTTTTTCAAGCTAGTAACCACTTTAATGTTGTCAGTACAATCATCATAACAAGGTGAAATGTTGAGCATGCAAAAGAAATGGTTGTAGGTGATAGTCAACCTATTGTTAGAGGCAACCAAATGAGGTTTGTGGTGTGGGATTGAGTATTCCAAGGAGTATGGATCATCTAAAATGGTGGTAGTGATTCACTTAAAGGGAACGATGCTTATGGTTGACCAATATGTGTTGAAGAGAGAATCAGGTTATGGGAATATAAGGGATTGACATCCAAAAATCTCATCAATTTGTAACATCATTGTAGGTTTAACTCAATGATTCCAACAATCAATAGGTTTGTATTACTAAGAAATGACAGAGTATTACATATTTCATCATTAATGAATTAATCATATGGGAGCCAACATGAAGATGAACAACCTATAATATATTGTCCCTTTTGCGTATTAGAATTTAGCATTTGCCTCTACACATTAATGTGATGGTTATAGAAAGAAATATTCCTTGTGTATAGGGTGAATACCATGCTACATGCATTTATATTGAGGGGTAAACACACAAGAAACCACCAAACGAGGAAAATAATGGAAGAGAATCCAATCAAATCACCTTTAGGAAAACAATGGAAGAGAAGCCAATCACATCACCTTTTGGTGTTGTGTGGGCATTAATTATTGGTGTTGGAAATAATTGATTAATTTAAGGTATAAATAACATAAATGCTAGTACATATAGAAATACATCCAAGACCATAAACAACTAACCAACACATTACAATCGCACAACAATGAGCCACATCATAAACAACAAATTACCTTGGAAATTTAAACATGAAAACCAACAAGATGGGTTTTGAGTGTGCTAAACTTAATTGTTACAAAGGGTGAGTTATACACTTTCAACATAGATTTCATGTATTGTTTCTTACTAGCAACATTTTGTAGATTGCTTTGGCTCAAAGACAATCTTTTCTCTTCATGGCCAAGTTCAGAATCCCCTTCATCCTCCAATCTTTGAGTAGATTGCTTCATTCCTAATCCTCACTCTTATGATATTTCCCTTCTTCCTCCCCAACTTCGTTTTTTCCCCATCTCTCGTGGGTTGTATTTGCATCAAAAAAACATTCTATTTTTTAATCTTTCCTTAGAATTCCAACCATCAAGATGATTCATTTAATCTTATTTTTTCTTTTATCCTTTAATCTTCAAGTTGATTGCTAACTTCAAACTTTTCCCAGGATTCCTCTTTTACAGAGTTTAGAATAGAATTTAGTTCAAATCCATTTTAGATAATTCTCTTGTAGTAATCTACATTAACCCAACTCTATTCCAAGTGTAGTTTTTTATGTGTGAGTGTTATCACACTAATTTCCTCCCTACGACACTTAAATGATTTTCATTGAATACACCACAAAAAAACATTAAACGTGTCTATAAGCTCAAAACCATCGAGGAAATGTTAATGATTCATGGAGGATCAAATTCAAACTTTATGTCGACTATAAGGAAGAATTGTGTGGGATTTTCATTCATGTGTCATGCTATTTTGCATGAAATCCTTTGATACCTGTATATTTCTTGTTTCACCAATAATGCATTAAATTATGCAACCCATTTAATGTTATGGTCATTTCAATGTATTGGTTGGTCAAGGGACACTCATATCGACCATGTTTCTTCCCTCAAGATAGAGTACCTAGTTGATCCACTGTCCATACCTGTATTAAATGCAAGCACATGGGATAATATTTGACATGAAGCTCCACTTCCCCCTACGAGAAAGTATATAAATGAAATCCTCCATCCTCTATTTCCATAAATTGAAGAAAATATATGTTGCAAATTTGTTGCCATGGTTATGAAAATCAGAATCCAATATTTCATTTGAGCTTCCATAATGTTCATGCTACCCATTTTTTCCTCCCATTTGATCATTTCACAAGGGGAGGTGTTTCTCAATTCACTCCAATCAAGCAGAGAGAGTCTTAAATTTGAGCAAATGAACCTCCCATTGAGGGATCTTGGAGGCCATCCTTCATCCCTCCTCCAAAGTGGTATCTTCATTATTTGTGTTTCCTTGTCATTGGATAATATAAGAGCTTCTTTTCTTTCCCCCAAATCTATTTGTTTTGTCATTTGAATTCATATTTTCATTTGATGGTTTGCTAACTCTTTGAATCATTAGTATTGTTAGAAAGTAGTAAGGATTGTGATGCCTTCTTGTGTTGTTTGTAGGTTCATTTCCTCTCTAATACAAGCTTAGTCTATCAAGGGGTTCCATTGAAAGTCTTGCCTCTTTTCATCTTGCAATTTCTAAATAGTTTTCTTACACAAGCTTGAGGATAGATTAGAATCACTTAATTCACTCACACACATTACATGTAATGTTATTGTCATTTCAATAGATTGGTTGGTCAAGGGACACTCATATCGGTCGTATTTATTCCCTCAATATGGAGTACCTTGTCGATCTACTTCCCATACATGTATTAAAATGCAAACACATGGGCTGATATTTGACTTGAAGCTCCACTTCCTTCCATTTCCCCCTTCAAGAAAATCTATAAATGAAAGCCTCCATCCTCTATTTCCATAAATATAAGAAAATATATGTTGCAAAATTGTTTCCATGGTTATGAAAACCACAATCCAATATTTCATTTGAGCTTCCATAGTGGTCGTGCTACCTATTTTTTCCTACCATTTGATCATTTCACAAGCAGAGGTGTTTCCTAATTCATTCCATCCAAGTAAAGAGAGTCTCAAATTTGAGCAAATGAACCTCCCATTACGAGAGCTTGGAGGCCATCCTTCATTTCTCCTCCAAAGTGGTATCTTCATTATTTGCATTGCCTTTTCATTGGATAATATTAGAGCTTCTCTTCTCCCCCAAAATCTATTTGTTTTGTCATTTGAATTCTTATTTTCATGTAATGGTTTGCTAACTATTTGAATCATTAATATTGTTACAAATTATTAAGGATTGTGATACCTTATTATGTTGTTTGTAGTTTCATTTCCTCTCTAATACGAGCTTAATTTGTCAAGGGTTTCCATTGAAGGTTTTGCCTCTCTTCTTCTTAAAATTTCTGGATAGTTTGCTTTCACAAGCTTGGGGATAGATTAGAATCACTTAAATCACTCACACACATTACATTTTCTTGCATTAGTAGATCCAACACTAATTAATGTTTTTGGTCTACTCGTGCTCCAAAACACCTCCAATGGGATGGTGAATCATATTGGGGTTGAGATCCAAAATGTCTTCCTTTGTTGAATATGTGTATCTTTGTTTGTTGTTTTATGCTTTCTAACAATCATAATTATATAATATAATGTCATTTTTCCCCAACCGAGATGTATGTATGAGGCCTTCAATATGTTAAAGTTTGTTATTTCCCCCTTTGGAAAATATGCCACTTTGCTTCAATGTAGGTGTGTAGTTATGTGGTTTTTCTCTCTAATAATGGTATGGTTATGTTGATTTCCTTCTAAAAGTCCCATGGTCCCACTTTGGTGCCCAATTATGAATTTTAAACCCTCAAACACTTGTTTGTTACACCTTTCCTGCATAGCCATGCTTTGTGTGATTGTTTGAGCCCGTTTAGTTGCCTTAAAAGCAAAGTTTTTAGGCATGCTTACTTGTTGGGAGAGTGATAGTTAGCTTGTTATTTTTTCCCTAAATTATTGACTACTTAACATTGCTTTTTTATTAAAATTGCTCAAGTTAAAAGTAATTAAATTGATAAATGAAATCACTCATTTCCCAGCTTTTGTCATTTCAATTATTTTCTTTTTAGAGATTTCAATTTTAGTATTTCACACCACTTTTGCACTCATCAAAGGACATAAAGACACTTTCATATCCAAGTAATGTGGAGGGGAGGTATTAAACTATATAGGTAAACATACATTTAAAACTAACAAGTCAAAGCAAAAGCGTTATCATATTATTAAGAGTGTTCACATTTAAAATGAACAAGTTAATAGTATTAAAAAAAATCATTACATATTTTTAATAGCCTTCTTATTTAAAATTAACGAGTTAAGAAAAATAGGTCATTTAATCACTCTATTATGATTTGCCAAATTTGAAAGATATTAACTTGTCTAAATTTACGGAATCTAATTCAATAAGCACGGAGTGGTGCATTGATCTTAATATGAAGGCATATATGTTTATATGTTGTTTGATTGAGACATTTTTCTGATTTTATTTGTTTTTTTGGGTTGTGATTTCACGTGTTTGAGCTTTGAGTTGTGGTTGAAGTTATTAATCATTAGTTGGATATGCATTTTAACAATACACTTCATCACGAAGTGTAGTTTTAACAATACACTATATCATGGATTATCTTATACCTTAAAAATATTATTATATTATATTTAATATTACAATGTTAAATATAAAAAATATATTAAACAATCATAAAATTTGTTTTCAAAATAAGAAATATTGAATAAAAGATTCGTTTTCAAAATAAGAAATATTGAACAATCATAGACTCATAGAATTTGATTTCAAAATAAGGAAGATTGTAAAGTAAACATTAATATTATATTGTACTAGGTATGATGTATTTATTACCATGTAAAACACTTAAACAACTCCATATTCATACAATATCAATCATAAATAAAATAGCATATCGCTTTTATAACTTTACCTTTTTAGTTAAAAAAAAAAAACATTGTCTAGTTAAAAATCAGAGACTAACACAGCAAGACGATGAGGCCACAAGGGCTCACACAAGTGAGACTACGCTCACACACTCTATGTCATTGATTAGAAATCTATTACATATGTAGTTGTAAAACAACCAAGTGACTTTAGAACAAACTCTTATAAAATAGGATCTCAAATCACTCTCATACCAAACTTATGCAAACACGTAACAACTCAATAACCTCTTCCTAACACCATTCTAATTTCTCCATTATTTCTCCAACACTCCCCCTTAATGGAGAAATTGATTGTTTACAATACTAATGCCTAACATAAGTAACATGCCTGCTGGTCTTAGTCTCAACTAGGCTTACAACTTGACTCTAACAATTCCATCTTGACCGTTCTTGTTGTCAGATAATGATGGAGATGGAGCTTCTTCCTTGGCTTCCTGCTCCAAATATGTTTCATCTTGACTATGTTCTACTTCACTGTCATCTTGTCTTTGTTCTTCTTCATTTTGGAACTTGGCAGCTGACTATTGTTCTGTGTCCTCAACACTTCCGCAGGTTCTTGGAAGCGTTTGTCTTTAATGCTTGAAAATTCTTCCAACTTCTTATAAGTGGGTTGTTTCCCTTTCTAGATACAATCATCAATTTCATGCTCAATGGATTGTTGCAACATCAATTCATAATAATACTTGATTTCTTTCAGGCTCCACACCATAAATATTGACTCAATATTTTCTTCCTCAATTTCTTCATTTTCTTCCATGTTTTCTTCATAATCAGTGACTACTGAAAATGAGTTGTTGTCTTGTAAACCTGCACACTCAAAAACATTGTTACAATCATAGGAAGAACAAAAACATTGTTACAATCATAGGAAGAACCATATTGGTTCTTTTCATTTCACTCTTCTAAGATAGCTTTCCTTTTTTCATCTTTCTTCCTTGCCTATGGTGTTGCATAATAATCTTCATTTTCAGCTTCAACGGCTATCACAACCGATTGTTGCATGTCTTCAACCTCTTTACCAGGCTCTATCACTACAAACAAGTTGTCTTTCACTCCGTTTGTGTATGCAAATGAGCTTTTCTTCTCACCAAACAATAGCTCATCAATAAGATGTTTCTCATGCAACAGATTTGACCACTCTTCATGAGATGAATAGTTTTCCTCAAATTTGACTTCATATGTCTTTATTTCAAAGACACTTTCTTACATAAGGCTTTCATTCTCATGAGTTGTTTTACACTTGTCTTCATCGGCTTTAACACGTTCCACTTCATCAACAATTTTAGTTGTTGAATTCATCAAATTACTACATACTACATCATTTGTAGATTCCTCATTATCACAGGCTGCTTTATTATTAGCTACAAACTCACTTTCATCATCAATCATTGCAATTTAAATGCTACCATTTCCAGTCTCTATTTTGGTTACAAAGCTTTCAACACAATCATCATTTTCAACAACAATATCTTCATCAATCAATCAATCATTATCTTCTTAATATCTCAATTTCTTGGAGAACAACATAGCAATCAGTGAGGCCACAAGGGCTCACATAGGTGAGACTATGCTCACACACTCTCTATTATAGAAATTGATACGATCTTCATGATCATAATGCAATAAATCTACTAACCATAGTAATTTTTTCATTTCAGTTTCCCAAGGTTCATAATTTATACCTGAGAAGAATGACAAATTTTGCATCACTATTTCATATATTTCATCAAATTCTTCATTAATCTGGTCCAACACTGCATTCTAATCCTCAAGCATGGGTTCTTCATCTACAACTAGAAACACATCATACTGATCTGCAAAATATAATGACTTTTCATGCTGATTCTTTCTCCTGGTTTGTTTGATCTCTTTTCGGAGCTGTCTAATTTTCATTTGCTTACCCATGAGAGTAGTAAGCAATTGTGCATCAAACTTCTTCTCTATGTCATTACTGATTAATGCAAGAAAATTCCAATTTTCCCGCTTGTTCATTATCTAAGAATTGCAGACTGTTTGTCACAATAAAATTTTTATTCCTACCTCTAGTATTTCACCAAATCCACACTATTCATGTTCACGCTTTTCTCATTCCAAGATTTTATGATGAAATAATAAAATATCACCATGAGTGGGCATCATACACCATATACAAAATAAAACTGAGATTGTTGGTTCCAAGAGCATCAATTGCATAAACAACGATTTCAAATTACCTTTACACACAAAGAATGCGTCAAACCCTCTCTTTCATGTTGACAGCTCGTGGCTTCTCCACGCAAGCTTTTTCTCTAGATGGGAAACTCCTCTATATGGGAAACTCCTCCAACAATGGCGGCACAACACAGTTAAGACACAACGCTTCAGGGCACAACACCAGTCAACACTAGTCAACAGTCCACGTTCCAACAGTCACAATCTTCTTCACAAACAACAATACATGGCCTTTTTTTGAGGCTACAATATTCCTTTTGCTTTTGCATCTTCCCAAGAAGATGGGTGACCATACTGTAATAATAATAATAATAATAATCTATTTTTAAGGTCACGGCCAAGCCAGCACATCAAATTGGTGTATGAGATCCCCTTATTTGTGGGACAAGGGACCCCTCCACAATCTATGACTACGTTGCTTCTCCTCTCAATTCAATTAAGAGAAAATCTAATCAATCGATCCAATTTGGTTGCTAACAGGAGAGTGGATTCCTTAGCTGGCCAATTCCAAAACATAGTATTGCTTAACTATAGCATACTCTTGATGTAGAAAAACCTCGTGGTTTGGAAAGAGAAAATTCAATTGGTATAGTCAACCACTATTTCTCCAAGGTTCCAACGATTGCTTCAAATACCAATCACACCATCAAGGGATTTGTGAACCAATACAATAGCATTCCTGCAACTTATGTCTCTTCCTTCGATAACACAACACAACTATGACAATTTCTTCATGTGCAGAGAAGATTCGATCCAGTTACTTATCCCTTGAATTGTTTGTTCAATCTGAGTTTCAACAATGATATGGAGGTAAACAACGATAGCCTAGTGATAGAAGAATCTGAATTTGCTATTGCAATGCAGACTTGACATGGTGGCAACTCCCAACAAACTTAAATCACAAATCTATTGCAACATAGACAACTCTTCGAGGAAGAGATCAAAGAACCAATGATAACCTTATGCATATCAACAAGAACCAGAACATCTTCCTCCACGTGGGTTAATCAACGATCCAGTGACCCAACAAAAACAAAACTGACAACGCAATTAATCAAATTTGTATTTCAATCTCTCTTCAACTCTGCAAGACACTCGAACGAGCACTAAACTATCATGTTGGGCACGACAAAGGCACTGTGGCATGATGCTCCTCGAGATCATTGATAACTGCTAAAATGCTCTTCCAACTGGATTCATCTTCAAACACTTATGGATCTCAGATTTATCCTCAACTATTTCGCGGCTTATGCATTGTAATTCTTCTCAAGCGATTATCCTCAGCCACACGGAAAATAATAGTGGCCAGCGATGCCGATATACAGGTCACCTTATAGGCACGCCCAGGTTTAGAAACTTCCTCTGCAGTTTCGTCAAACAGCTCGGTTGCCACCACAGAACAAATTCATTTCAAATCCAATGGTACATCCACCTCTTCTTCTTGGAACATTCGAGTTGTGGATCCATCCGGTCCAATGTCTTCAAAAAAACACCTTTACTGTCAGTAGGCGACATAACTACAAGCTTCACTCTTTTCACTAATTATGGCTCCTCCATGCTGGCATGACTCTTGTACACGCAACACGCGACCCACAATGGTGGACAGCCCAATGGCGAACATGATTAACCATGATTTTCTCTGCGTTTTCTCTTTCAATGTGGGCTCAGTAATATTACATGAGAGGTGACCTCCACATAGGATCACAGGCTCCTGCATGCATGCTTCTCCACACGAGTTCACGAGGTCCTTCAACAACAATTTTGTGGTCACATCAAATTGGAGGACCACTGGTCGAATAAACCATTGACCCTAGCAGCAAATCTCCTTCACAACAACTCTTCTTCACTTCAATCTGGTGTGCAACCAATAACGTATCCTTTCACTCTGAACACGCTTCTCGTTGCTCCAAGTTGCTCGCTAGTCGCTCCAAGTATTTACACGGGTCACAAGTAGATGGGACAGATGCGCACCAGATTGGGTTGACGCATAAGTCTTCTGCAGCCTTAAGTTGGGTTCACCACTGAAAAACCAAGTCGGCTCCATGCTCAACTCTCAACACTGTGATGGGCGCCTCACTCACTGACATTTCACGCATTGTCACACATGGCAGGTCACACGCCCCTTCTTCCAGGCTCTGATACCAAGTTAAAAATCAAATAATAACACAGCAAGATGGTGAGGCCACAATGGTTCACACAAGTGAGACTAGGCTCAAACACTCTGCATCATTGATTAGAAATCTATTACATATATAGTTTTAGAATAACAAATTTATTTTAGAAAGAATTCATATAAAATAGGATCTCAAACCAATCTCATACCAAACTTATGCAAGTATATAACAATTCAATAACCTCTTCCTAACAACATTCTAATTTCTCTATTATTTCTGCAACATATCTTATATACAAATAGAATTTCATTCATTCCAAAGTTCACCCTCTTTTCCTCCTAGTCTCCTACACAATAGTTCCTCATTTACTACCTGCACATATGGATGTGGATACGATCATTTATTTAGCTTTCATCGTTCAATGCTATATAAGGGAAGTTAATTTTTAACCTTGTAGCTTTCATCGTTCGATGCTATATATTATATATTATAGTTATATAATATTTATGTATTAAAAATGTAATGTAAGTAATCAAAAATTGTTATTTTATCATTAAGTATATTAATTGTACAGTTGGATTTGTATGATTATTGTGGAAAATAGTTAAAAGTGTAAAACGTTTAGATTTAAATTGAAATTTAATACTTATCTCAGTTATGATATATTGGAATATTGGTCGATCATCGCATATAACGCTCATCATGATCATGAGCTTAGTTTCAGTTTGTTTAATACTTATCCCCCCATGCTAATCACAAGATGAAGAGATTTCAAATTTCTACAGCGCCTAATTCTGGAACTCTAATCCAATAAGTCTCGGAGCGACATAAGTTGAGTACAAGATCGTGAAAAAACTACATTAGACCTACGTAGATTCTTCATTATGAGTGATTTGTGGAGAAAATTTGTTTGTTAATATTTCTAGCATCCATGGCGGACAACATGATTAGAGGCAGTAAAATTGAGTGTGTCCACTGGATGTATATATTCCACTCCAGCGAGGCTGAAACATAAGGTATTCAACATTCCAATCACCAACAAAGGCATTCGTTTATGTTTCGTCGAGTAATCGAAAACCCGGTCGGGCACAGATTCTGTATTCAAGAACCTTCACCCAAACTAGAGCCCCCTAGCCATCAAATCGATGCTTGCAACCACTGTTGACATCGTCAACAACCGAAAGGGCTCGATCTTGGACATTGCCAGTAGCCAAGCAAATGACATTTTCGCCATAGGCGTTGGGCACATCAATGATGACGAAGAGGCCAACCGGGGGCTCATCTACGACATCGACATTGAGGATTATTTCAACAATCTTTGAAGTCTACAATACACAAATCCACGTCATCGCCAACAATAAGCTCAAATGCTCAAATATCATAAATTACTCGTGTAACCTGAATTATTCATCTTGATTCCCCAGCTTCTAGTTTCAACCTATCCGCAGCTCGACATGGGCATTATGTGAGATCAAAGTGATGGGTGGAAAATGTCGGGATTGTGAGATCAAGCTACTTGGTTCGTGTGATTGAACCTAGACGAGTTCGAGTAAACGTGAAGCCAACCAAGTTGGAATTTATTGAAATGAACCAGAAGATGTCCTATACTATAACATTCATAAACAAATTGAAGAAAAAAACAATAATGCCTCCTTTCTCTCAGGGCTTCATGGCATGGGTTCTGCATGTACAAGAATACTATTCGATTCGCAACAGGGTAAAAAACCCCATAGATGTCACTTGGTCTCCCTAGGTTGGCAATTCAATCTGTTCAAAACCTAAATTATACCGATGATACTACCCTCTGCTAATACATTTCAATATCCTTTGTCGATACAATTCAATATTGTACATTGAAGTGGGTCGTGGTATATTGACACGTTGAGCTCCCATTGAGAAGTTCTATTCCACGTGACTATGGGCATTATCATCAAGTATCCCTCGTGATAACTTTGAGTTTATGATGCTTAAAAAAATATTGATAGATAACATGATTTCTCGTGAGTAATAATAAATCAAAGTGTCGTGACTATGGGCATTATCATCGAGTATCCCTCATGATAATTTGGAGTTTATGATGCTTAAAAAATTATTGACATATTAAATGATTTCCCGTCAGTAATAGTAAATCAAAGCGTACACGATACACTAAGAGGAAAAGATAAATGACTTTCATTTGACTGCAATTTTTTTTTCTTCGTATTAGTACTCTACAACATGCCAATTACTTTTACTGGCACTTGAATTAAATGCTTCTCGACCATCTGGTTCTGATGTTTTTACTTGCATTGGTCATACTTTCAGCCGCTTTGGTCATACTTTCGATCGCTTCTATTCTGATTTGTCAATTTTGGCAGAAAATGTTTGGATAGTGTAGCGATAGTAGGTGATGGCGTCGATGGACATCAATGATCAAATTTGAAGGGTCGGTTCTAATTGCAGTGAGAAGAGAATATAATCATACAACCTTTCAAGATAAAAAGTTTCCAAAAAATTACATTTTCAATTGACAACAATAAATTAAAACTCACACTTCATAAAAAAATGTGTTAAAAAAATATTACATTTCCAATCAAATTCATCTCTAATAAAGAAATCAATAAAAACTAGATCGTTGTCTACCTGAAAAATATTACAATTATAACAACATCAAATAGATATTTAGTCCAAATTGAAAATGTGAATTCATAGAACAAAATTTGTAAATTGTAGTAATTCTTTTAAAAATGAAATAGTACATTTTGTCCCCAAAACAAAGGTATACTTGAGTGTTTTTACCCATCATATTCCATCTATCCCCAACTTTTATCCTTAAACCATCCTAACCCCTAAAAGGCTATTATGTAATACATCCCTCAAAATAACTTTTGGAAATTAACTACAAATATCTTAGGATCATATGCTATGGGCATACACTGATTTTTGTTCATCATTTGCTAAGTAAGAGAATATCTATTAATAAATTTTAATTGGAAATAAACAAGCAATTAATTTTAACAAAAAAACAAGACCACAGTAAAGTTGTTCAGTACCACCAATTCTAGTTCAAGTAAACTAAGTAAATATAGAAAAGCATATTGTATGAAGCATTGGTATGCACAACGCCATAACATAACCGAAAGAGATACACCAAACTCAATTGATTTGCGCTTGTATTTGAATGATATATATATATATATTTAATATATATGAATTAAATATATTATATGTCTATAATTACTTTGATTTACATTTTTTTATTTTTACTTATAATATATGTTTACCTAGGTCGTCAACTAGCAACAACCACTTTATAAAAGTGGTTGATATACGTGGATCCACACCACTAGTTTGGAAAGTTTGAAAAGGTGGAAAATGGCATGGATCAACATATATCAACCACTTTTATAAAGTGGTTGTTGCTAGTTATACTAACATTTCACAAATTTCAAAGACTTTGTTGATTTTATATTATTATTTATTATAGGAATTATAAATAAAATAAGAGCTTATATTGAGAATTAATAATAAAATAAACTTGTATTTGTCGAAAATTAATAGTAAAATAATGATGAACAATAAGATTGGGGTATAATTAAAAGTGGGAGGAAATTAATTAATATAATTAAAGTATTAAATGGTCAGGGTCAAAATAAAAATTTATTATAAAGTAGGCAAAGAGAAATTGAAATGGAAAAATATTAAAGATGGGGAAGAAGATACATTGTTTTTAAAATAAGAATAAAGAATAGAAAGGTCAAGTAGAAACAAGAAATTATTGGTGTGTGTCTCTTTCGTTCTTAGATGCTCTCATCTCTTGTCAACTCGATGATACCCTTGTTAATATTATGGTAGCTGCGAGAGGTATTTACGTCCACATGTGAACCTGATGAGAATAGAAGACTCCGGAAAGCAAGAGAAAACCCTAATGAGTTGGCTAATAACCCTAGAAGTCTTTTCGGCTCAAGAAGATAATTTATATTAGGTTATTAGCCTCCAAGAGAAGAAGCCGGCCAGAAATAATAATAATATACTGAACAGACACATATCCAAAAGGAGAAGTCAACCCCAACAAATCTGGCAGAACCAATATAAATACAGGGCACCATTTCTCATTTTGACACATCTCAGAATTGCAGACAACAACTGGTGTGCACTGCAGTTCCTAGTTTGGTGCGCACGTGTGGAGGACAGTTGCAGGTGCAGCTGTTGCAACTAGTAGTTTCAGTGTTGGCTTGTACTATCTCTTGGCTAGGGTTTGGACTATCTGATCAACTATTGTTGGTGCACTATCCTTGTAAGAAGATGCACTACACCTTGTTTGGCTATCTAGCCTAGGGTTTGCTTCCAGAATAATTCTCAGTCAAAGTTAAGGTGCTCAGAGGGTGGCTTCGGCCTATGGTTGGGTGACAAGGGTATCGTCAATGGTAAAACGAACACACAATATTCTATATTCTAACAGGTTATGGGCCCACACCTCCTTCATTCAGTCTAAACGTTGGACGGAAACATAGCCGCTGGGATATTGAGATCGTTGAGGAACTGCCACTAGGGTTACTAGCAGAAGCAGCTCCCAAGACACTATCTCTAGGGTTACTAGCAGGAGCAGTTGCAGAAACCCTAAACCTGTTGTTGAAGCACCTTAAGTGAACAGATTGACCTAATCTCCAGACAGATCAGTGCATCCTAGCTTAGCGCATCTCCTGATACTCTCAGCAAGCCAAGACATGAAGTTTGAATTTATGGTCAAATCTAGGGTTTGGCCAAGTCAAGAAGCCATGATGAACTCTATGAAGTCTGAGAACAAGTTAGATGGAGCCTCTAACTTCAGAGTGTGGAATATAAGAATTGACCTCATCCTTGCCAAGAATAAAGTGCTGGATATCGTGAAAGGAAAGATCGTGAAGCCAGAGTTTGAAGAAGGAAAAGAGAAGGAACCACATAACGTTGCAGCTATGGAGAAGTTCAAAGATGTTGACGTCAATGCCATGAGTATCATAGTGGATTCTATAAAAGACCACTTGATACCCTACATCTTCCATCTTGACTCGTCGAAGAAGATGTACGATGCCCTAAAAAATATCTTCTCAATTAGAACATTGGACAAGTTATGAGTCTGAAGAATGAGCTTTGTAACATGAAGATGAATGAAGATGACAACATGACATCATAATTTGTAAGTATCTCCTAGTTAAGAGATCAACTACAAGCTATTGAAGAGATCACTTCAGAAAAGGAATTGGTGAACATAGTACTCAATGGTCTTCCCAAGACATGGGATGCATTTGCCGCAAGCATGAACACAAGGAAGGATTACTCGACATTTGAAGAACTTTGGACTTCCTGTGCTCAAGAAGAATCAAGGATCAATGCAAAAGAGAAACCCCAAAAGAAGTACGACGATCAATCTTTCACAACAAGATTCAAGAACTTCATGAACAAAATGAAGTTTGGCTCAAGGAGGAAGCCAAATCAAGAGAAAGACATTTCAGAAGTACAATGCTTCAACTGTCAAAAGTATGGTCACTACAAGAATCAATGTCCCGAGCTAAAGAGAAGGAAGGAGAAACACGAAGCATCAATTTCCGAAGAAAAGGAACCTACAAAGAAGACTAAGCAGGATGGAAGATACTTCTTCTTCTAAAAGGTAACAACACTCTTCTTATTTCTTGTACATATCTTGTTTGCATCGTCTCTATACATATCTTGTATATCTATCTCTTGAAAGATAATGTGTTCCAAGAAGAACTATACCTATGGAAGAACAAACAAGATAAAAATGGACATCATTAGATAATACACATGAAAGGATGAAATACAAATCATGTGAAATCTATTAAGCCGAATCAATCATGAAAAGACTTAGAAGAAGCAAAGACAGAAATAAGTCAGCAACCGAGAGGAAATTGGAAAAAGACTTGTGACGTTTTGTAGAAGATAACAAGATGGAAGTGTGGACTCTGTTAGACAAGAGAGCCAATTATATATTGCAGAAGGCAATAAGGATGCAAATGGAAGCATGGACTATGTTAGACGGAGGGAGCTGATTATATGCACTCCTACATGAAGCAAGGGTTAGGATGGAGCTAATCCTATGATCCATTGAAGATGATGAAGTATATATATCCATGGTAGTAACCATGAAAAACAGTATGTGTTCAGTTCAAACGTAGAAGAAGACTTCTTCGAAGAGAAGCCTTAAAGTATTACTGGTTGTCCATCCATATCCATGATCCTATGATGAAAGGAAGAAATGGAATCTCTAGGGCATGGAATCTATAAGACCCGAGAACTAAAGAAACATATCAAGATTCCAAGAAATAAAGAAAAGCCAGAAAATCCAGTCATTGTATCAAGAATCATAAGACTGTAAGCTTGATATAAACTCAATAAAAGCAATCAAGCAGAGGAACTGAAAGTCGTGATGAAGAACAGTGTATGGAAGACTTATGAATGATAGCATTGCGAAGATCTAGAACTAGAGGTTCTCCCAGATGGAGGGAGAATACTATGATGACTACGTGTTCCAGTACACTAAACATATCATTACATGAGTCATTATATCATCCGCAACATCCATGAGTTGGAGTTCTACATTAGATGAATGAAAAGAATGTTTTCCAGAGAAATTGAATAAAGAGCATATGAAGAGAAATCTCAAGACTTTGAGGCATACCAGAAAGAGACCCTTATATGCAGATAAAAGAAGATAACTAGGTGGAGAACCTCCAGTGCACAACAAAAGTGTGGTGAAGATTTCCTATAACATCAAGATGACTACTTAGTAGATTAGATATCATGATGACAGAAGAAGTGCCACATGGATATGTTCCAGTTTTCCAACCATGATATACTCTATTGTTCAGATCTACATGAAGCCTTCATAGTGTTCCATACTAAAGTACAATTGAAATCAAGCATTACATTATCCATGATGAAGTCCAGAAAGGAGAAAATGATCTCTCCAATACATATCTCCACATATGAGCAGACATTTTGGTAAAGCTTCTATCCAAGATGAAAGAGTTTGCATACTCAAGATGGAGCTCTAGGAAACAAATTCCTTCTTATTGAAAAATGAACAAATGGCTTTCAAAGTTAGGAGGGAGCACTGAAAACATTATTGAAAACATTCATTCTTTAAAATTGAAAAATAGTCCATTTTGGACAAATGCTTTCCTATTCAGAAAGTGGATTGAGACTTCTAACAGACAGTCACTTTCCATTGTGGTTAACATGGGAAGTAGTCTGATTGATGATGTATCATAGACAACGAATTTCCATTGTGGTTAACATGGGGAGTGGTCTAGGGCAGTCTCTCTTCTTGAATGTTACTCAAGAAGAGAGGCCCGCCTCGCCGGACAACGATTTCTCTTTGTGGTTAACATGAGGAATGGTCTGTTTTGGAGGTTGATGCAGGACAATCTTTTCCTCTTGTGGTTAACAGAGGAAATGGTCCGGACAGTCATTCCTTAGGGTTTATACATTCTCTCCAGGGTGCACTTTGATTAGTGTAGG
>ML781278.1:728762-739008 GCA_009831015.1 Picea engelmannii | reverse complement strand
GTGCACTTTGATTAGTGTAGGAGGAATGGCCCAGGGTGGGGAATGGTCCAGACTCAACATTCCTTAGGGTTATACATTCTCTCCAGGGTGCACTTTGATTAGTGTAGGAAGAATGGCCCAGGGTGGGGAATGGTCCATGTTCATAAGATAGGACAATTATTCTTCCTTGTTTGAGAAGAATAGTCCAGATATCTCATTTTTCTACTTCGAGGGCAAATATTCTTTCATATCTCACAGACGTGAGTGAAATATTGGCCCAGATAATTCAATTTATATCATAACGTCATTTCTATGTAGGTTACTATCAAATGTTTGTTATGAAGACAGTAGATATAGACTACTGTGGTGGATATGTTCCACTATTCGTGAGGCAGATATTCTTTCAGGGCTCACAGATGTGAATGAAAGCCCAAATAATTCAGTATATATCATAACATTGTTTCTATGTAGGTTGCTATAAGATGTTTGTTATGAAGACTGTATGACAGTAGATGAAGAATATTGTGGTGGATATGTTCCACTGTTGGTGACTATACGTTGTTGATCAAGTACTTGTGTGTTACTTGGTGTGGTAGTGAACCACTGGATTGTAGTTATGTACTACTATGGATAGACACAGTTGTGTTCTATTTCTGTTCTAACTGCCTTGAAGACTATCATCAATTTATTGAAAATAATCACCATCCAGATGAATGATGAACAAAGATTTTCCAGACGGAAATTGGTTCAGAACATTTACTCCTCTAGATTATAAGAGTGGCTCTTGTATCACTCTATGGTGTGACTGACTTATCCAGCATCATGTCTAATTACTCAGAAGAAGTATGGTTTCGAGAGATGATGCAGTTGATGGTGATGGTGATGCTCATGATCTAGTCATGAGATATTCTAGACGACCATATTGATGCTATTGAGTAAACGCTATATTTTTGTGCTCAAGACTATTACCTGTAATACCTCCCTAACTAGGAGGGAGTGTTAATATTATGGTAGCTGCGGGAGGTATTTACCTCCACGTGTGAACCTGACGAGAATAGAAGACTCTATAAAGCAAGAGAAAACCCTAATGAGTTGGCTAATAACCCTAGAAGTCTTGTCGGCTTAAGAAGATAATTTATATTAGGTTATTAGCCTCCAAGAGAAGAAGTTAGCCAGAAATAATAATAATAATATACTGAACATACACATATCTAGAAGGAGAAGTCGGCCCCAACAAATCTGGCAGAACTAGTATAAATAGAGGGTGCTAGTTCTCATTTTGACACATCTCAGAATTGCAGACAACAACTGGTGCACACTGCAGTTCCCAGTTTGGTGCGCACGTATGGAGGAGAGCTGCAGGTGCAGCTGTTGCAGCTAGCAGTTTCAGTGTTGTCTTGGACTATCTCTTGGCTAGGGTTTGGACTATCCAATCAGCTATTGTTGGTGTGCTATCCTTGGAGGAAGATGCGCTACACCTTGTTTGGCTATCTAGCCTAGGGTTTGCTTCCAGAGTAATTCTCAGTCAAGGTTAAGGTGCTCAGNCAATAGCTGATTGGATAGTCCAAACCCTAGCCAATCAGCTATTGTTGGTGTGCTATCCTTGGAGGAAGATGCGCTACACCTTGTTTGGCTATCTAGCCTAGGGTTTGCTTCCAGAGTAATTCTCAGTCAAGGTTAAGGTGCTCAGAGGGTGGCTTCGGCCTATGGTTGAGTGACGAGGGTATCGTCAATGATAAAATGAGCACACAATATTCTATATTCTAACAACCCTTACCCACTAAGTTTATAGAAAAAAGACACACACCAATAGAAACCTCCACATCAGTCTCACCACCACCTAGACCAAAAATATGCAATCCAAAAAAATCGTATTACTCATGCCATCAAAATATTCACTCCCCACTTCCTTGTGGAAGAAAAGGCCCACCTCACTAACTCTCTTCTGACTAATGGATACTCTACCTCCCAAATTAAAAAAGCTTCTCACTCATCCCTTCATGCTAAATCCAAAAACTATCATTCCTCTACCCCACCTCGTGCTCCTATTTCTCTTCCCTACATCCATGGAATTACCAACTATATTTCAAAGATATTATCCAAAAAATAATATTAAAACCCCTTTTAGACCTTATAAAACCCTTATTTATAACCGCTAAGGATAGATTTGATCCTATGTTAGGCCAAAAAGTTTACCAGATTCCTTGCTCTTGTGGCAAAACCTACATTGGACAAACTAGCAAAACATTCAAAGCTTGTCTCACATAACATATAGCCGACACTTTCCACAACCATACATCTAAGTCGACCATCATTGAACATTCCCACAACTCTAAGCACCTTATTTTCTTTTATCAAACCAAAATTCTTGCCTCAACACCCTTTTAATCCACCCACATCATTCATGAAGCCCTAGAAATCGAAAAAAACATCTTAATAATTTCAATCAGGAAAATGACTATAAAAATTAGTCATAAACCTTAGCCTCCCTGATTGTGAATCTCCATCCCCCTTCACTTCTCTCCCTCATAGGTCTCATCCTCTCTCTTTTAAGTCTTATCTTCAATCCTAACCTTGTGTACTTTTTTTCCTCATCATGGTTTGTTTACCCTCTTTTCTTCTTTATCTTAATTTTAATTCTTTAAATTTCATTTTACCTTCTTGTTTTGACTTGACCCTTCTTTTCTTTATTTTTATTTTAAAATCAATTTATAGTTATGTTCTTCCCCATATGTAATCTTTTCTCCTTTCAATTTCTCTTTGTTGAGTTTATAGTTTATTGTTTTGATCGTGACCATTTAATACTTTAATTATATTATTTAATTTCCCCTATTTTTAATTATATCCCATTCTTATTGTTCATGACAATTTTACTATTAATTTTCGATCAATACAATTTTATTTTATTATTAATCCTCAATTAATATAAGCTTACGTTATTTATAATTCTTAATGGTTATTTCACATATATTCCCTATTTAACCTCACCTTATCAAAGCTTCTTTTGACCCTGAAGATGGCCGGAGGGTCCACCCAAAACATTGGACAGTTAAAAAAACATACACTACTCAATATCTAGAAATTTCAAGCACTATGATGAACATTTCAAAAAATATACATTGCTCAATCAGAAATTTCAAGCACTATGATGAATATATGTGAAAATCTACATACTCAAATTTTAAGTCTTACTTCACCACCAAAACATGATTTCAACTTAAATAATATCATCAAGAACTACACACCTCTTAATTAAATTAAGAATAACAATTGCATTCATTATTGTGAAATACCCTAGGTTTCATGTATTCTATTTTAGTCATTTGTTACCATTAATTATGTGTTAATGGTTATTAAGTCCTCTCTTTTTATTTCTCTAAGTTTTCAAATTGTTTTAATACCATTTAGCTAGACCTGAAAGTTCACTAAAACATCAATGTAATCTTTATGTCATCTAAAAGGTTCTTCACATTCATTTCATGACAATATTTTATAAGTTAATACAACATGAGCCTAATTATTTCTTGATTCTTCAATCTAGTAATTAGATGAATATATATTTTCCTTGAATTGCACTATTATGTTCTACTCATCTCAAAATTGTATTACTTGACTCTATCACCATTAAGTGTTTGTGTGATTATTCTCGATATCATGAAGATTACAACATACTTTTTTATTTTCTTAATACAATTAAATCAAGCCCCTAACTTAGTTATCTTCTCATAACAATTATTTGATAGAGAAGTTAACGTTCAAACCATTTGTTAAGAGGAAGAATAACTTCCTTCCCATAAACTAGAAATGGGGTGAATTTCCCATGGTTGCATTAGGGGTCACTATATTGGCCCATAATGTGCTGAATATTGTTAACTAAGCAAATCAAAAGTACTAAGCATTGTCAAATACTAAAATCGAGGGAGTACCAAATCTAGTAGTGATATTTTTCTTCATGAATTGGATGACTACCTTAGAAGAGGTACCCTTTGTAGGAATGACATGTGTCTATCTAGTGCACTAATCAATCATTATCGAGCAATACGTGTGACCTTTAGAGAAGTTTATATTTAATTCACCAACGAAATATATTCCTCATTGCTCAAAATGTTGACCCACATTGATAGGGTCTAAAGCAGGGCAAGTTTTTCCTCTTTCTATATGTAAATTTTAAAGACATGACAATTCCTAACATTGAAATGTGCATTAGATGAGTCAATAAGATTTATCTCTTAGGATTTTATGCATAGTGATATCACCTTGATAATTCCCCCCCAACCCTTGCGAGCCCAATGTGCAATTTGAAAAGTACTCTTTGGTCATCCTCCCTTCCGAGGCATCTCAATAATACTCAGTCATAATTTCTCCTAAAAAATGAGACCACTAATCAAAGTATATTGAGAATACTTGTACCATAGAGCTCTATTACTCCCTAGGATTAAATATTCAAAATTGTGTGATGCTTTAGATTAAATTTTAGATCATGGTGTCGGTATTAGTGGTGGATGGGATGAGGTAAGTATCATAATACATTGAAGCTTCATTATCCCAACCTTCTTCATTCTCACCATATTGTGCTTCAACGACTAGATAATAAAGACCTTGATGTTTGAGCAACTTTGTTGGGATAATATCAAGGTCATATTCTTAAATAACAATGACCTAATTTCCTCTTTTTTCTCCTAAATCTTTATGTCAAATTATTGAAAGTAATCTACTCCATGGCCTATGCATGGATGGTCGGTTGGCCACAAGCCCCACTATGATCTCAATAATCAAACATTATGGTTATTGGGTTTTTACAGACCCCATTAAGCTTGTAAATATTAAAGGTGATCCATTGATATATAGTAACCTCTTCAATGTTTTTGGCAATAGACCCTAAATTTTGCACATTCTCAACAAATATTTGGGTTATGGAGCACAAAGTGTGCATCACCTATGAACATTGTGCACACGTAGCAATGGTTAATAAATGCTCAAGCCATCAACCCTGTGATAAGATCACATAATACTCAATATTATTTTCCATTTTTATGTGCAAGGCCATGGCTACATTACCTCAAATAGCATGGATTGTCGTTTCTATGTTTGACTATAACATCAAAACTGTGGGTTATCTAGTTAACCCATACACTCAAAGGACATCATATGGAGAATTCCTGATGAATACTTTCCTAGAATGATATTCTTGTCCTATAAATATTAGTCTGTGCATTTTAATATGGTTGATAAATGTTATTTTTCTTTCGACAAACTTTGCCTAAAATGGAGGCATCACTAGCATCCATCATTATGAACCTAGGAATGTTTGGTATCAACTCAAGTCACACTTTTAACGTGATGTTATAAAGTACATAGTCAAACTAAATTGTGTTAGGAAATCCTAATTGGACATGCTCTCGTTTGGGTGACTAGTTCAACATCCCCAAAGAAAACATTACGATAATAGTACTAGGCATGTTGGAAGCCAAAGAAAATGTATTTTCCTTGGCTTCCAAATGCCCCATACTTGAGCATATGGTTGTACTAAAATATGCACATAGAACCAAATTTCAATGCATGTGCAAATCGACAGTGCCAAACCTATGAGTAGGAACAACCATTTCAATAAGTACAAGACGAACTATGGTCTTATATGCGAATAGAATTTGTATCGTCTCATTTAATTTGTATGTCCAACTCTTTTATTTCGATGTGCATTAATTTCATTAATTCCAAAGTTCGACCTCTTTTCCTCCTCGTCTCTGACACAATAGTTCCCCATTTACTACCTGCACATATGTATGTGGATATACACGATCATTTATTTAGCCTTCATCATTCAATGCTATGTAAGTGAAGATAATTTTTAACCTTGTAGCTTTCATATATATATATTTAGAAAAATTATTGAAATTGTTATTGAAGTTGCAATTTAAATAATGAAAAATTACCATTTCACCAACAATTACATAACAATATTATAATAATAATTTCCAAAAAAAAAAAAAACTTAGAAAATTTTAACATTTTCTTATCAAACATTTGAATGTTTAAACATGTCCTATTTCCTATTCAAACATTTCTTGATCATCACCAGTAACGTCCACCATGATCATGAGCTTAGTCTCTCTCCGTTTAATACTTATATGAGTCGTGATATATTGGAACATTGGTCGATCATCACAGATAACGCTCACCATGATCATGAGCTTAGTTTCAATGTATTTAATACTTACCCCCCCATGTTGATCACGAGATCGAGATATTTCAAATTTCTATGGAGCCTAATTATGGAAATCTAATCCAATAAGTCTCTGAGCGACATAAGATGAGTACAAGATCGTGAAAAAAAATGCATTAGAGCTACGAAGATTCTTCATCATGAGTGAGTTGTGGAGAAGATTTGTTTGTTAATATTTCTAGCATCCATGGCGACCAGCATGATTAGAGTCAGTAAAATTGAGTGTGTCCATTGGATGTATATAGTCCACTCAAGCGAGGCTGAAACAAAAGGTATTCAACATTCCAATTGCTAGCAAGGGCATTCGTCTCTATTTGGTCGGGTAACCAGAAACTTAGTCGGGTCACAGATTTTGTATTCAAAAACCTTCACCCAAACTGGATCCCCCTAGCCATCAAATCGACGCTCACAACTAACGCCGACATCATCAACAACCGAAAGGGCCTGATCTTGGACACCACCATTGCTAGTAGCCGAGCAAATGACATTTTTGTCACGGGCACCAGGCAGATCAATGCCGACAGAGTGACCGACCGGGGGCTCATCTACGACATCAACATTGAGGATTATCTCATCTATCTCTGTAGTATGCAATAAACTGATTCACATATCTGCATCGTCGCCAACAATAAGATCAAATGCTCGAATCTCAGAAATTACTTGTGCAACTTGAATTATCCATCTTGATTCCCCAACTCCCAATTTCAACCTGTCTACGGCTTGACATGGGAATTATGTGAGATCGAAGAAATGCGTAACAAATGTCGGGACTGCAAGATCAAGCTACTCGGTTCATGTGATTGAACCTAGACGATTTTGAGTAAAGGTGAATCCAACCAAGTTGGAATTTATTGAACGGAACCAGAAGATGGCCTATATTGTAACATTCATAAACAAATTGAAGAAAAAAACAATAATGCCTCCTTTCTCTTGGGGCTCCGTGACGTAGGTTCTGCATGGACAAGAATACTATTTGATTCGCTACAGGGTCAAAAACCCCATAGCTTTCACTTGGTCTCCCTAGGCTGGCAATTCGGCCTGGTCAAAACCTAAATTGTACTTATCATATTACCCTCTCATGATGCATTTCAATACCCTATGTTGATACATTTCAATAATGTACATTGAAGTGGGTCGTGGTATATTGACATGTTGAGCTCCCATTGAGAAGTTCTATTCCACATGACTATAAGAATTATCATCAAGTATCCCTAGCGATAACTTGGAGTTTATGATGCTTAAAAAATTATTGATAGATAACATGATTTCCCATGAGTAATAGTAAATCAAAGCGTCGTGACTATGACCATTATTATCGAGTATACCTCGTGATAATTTGGATTTTATGATGCTTCAAAATTTATTGACATATTAAATGATTTCCCATGAGTAATAGTAAATCAAAGTGTACACGATAGACTGAGAGGAAGACATAAATGACTTACGTTCGACTGCAAAAGTTTATTTTTCGTATTAGTACTCTACAACATGCCAATTACTTTTACTGGAACTTGAATTGAATGCTTCTCAACCACCTGGTTCTAATGTTTTTACTTGCATTGGTCATAGTTTTGGCCACTTTGGTCATACTTTCGGTCGCTTTTGTTTTGATTTGTCAATTTTGGTAGAAAATGTTTGGATAATGTAGCAATAGTAGGTGATCATGTAGATGGGCATCAGTGATCAAATTTAAAGGGTCGGTTCTAATTTTAATGAGAATAATATATAATCATACAACCTTTCAAGATAAAAAGTTTCCAAAAAATTACATTTCAATTGACAACAATAAATTAAAGCTCACACTTCATAAAAAATGTGTTAAGAAAATATTACATTTCCAATCAAATTTATATCTAATAAAGAAATCAGTAAAAACTAGATCATTGTCTACCTAGAAAATATTACAATTATAACAACATCAAATAGATATTTAGTCAAATTTGGAAATGTGAATTCATAGAATAAAATTTGTAAATTGTAGTAATTCTTTTAAAAATGAAATAGTACATTTTGTCCCTAAAACAAAGGTATACTTGAATGTTTTTAACCATCATATTCATATATCCCCAACTCCTATCCTTAAACCATCCTAACTCCTAAAAGGCTATTATGTAATACATCCCTCAAAATAACTTTTGGAAATTAACTACAAATATCTTAGGATCATATGTTATGGGCATACACTGATTTTTGTTCATCATTTGCTAAGTAAGAGTAGATCTATTAATAAATTTTAATTAGAAATAAACAAGCAATTAATTTTAACAAAAAAACTCAATTGTAGTTGTTAAATACCACCAATTCTAGTTCAAGTAAACTAAGTAAATACGGAAAAGCATATTGTATGAGGCATTGGTATGCACAACACCATAACATAACCCAAAGAGATACACCAAACTCAATTGCTTTGGGATTGTATTTGAATGATATATATATATATATATATATATACACGTTTATGTAGGTCGTCAACTAGCAACAACCACTTTATAAAAGTGGTTGATATACGTGGATCCGCACCACCAGTTTGGAAAGTTTGAAAAGGTGGAAAATGACTTGACATATATCAACCACTTTTATAAAGTGGTTGTTGCTAGTTATACTAACATTTTTCACAAATTTCAAAGACTTTGTTGATTTTATATTATTATTTATTAGAGGAATTAAAAATAAAATAAGAGCTTATATTGAGAATTAATAATAAAATAAACTTGTATTTGTCCAGAATTAATAGTAAAATAGTGATGAACAATATCAATGGGATATATTTAAAAATGGGAGGAAAATAATTAATATAACTAAAGTATTAAATGGTCATAGTCAAAACAAAAAATTATTAAAAAGTAGGCAAAGAGAAATTGAAATGGAAAAATATTAAACATGGGAAAGATCATACATTGATTTTAAAATAAAAATAAAGAATAGAAGGGTCAAGTCAAAACATGAAATTATTGGTGTGTGTCTCTTTTGTTCTTATATTCTCTCATCTCTTGTCAACCCGATGATACCCTTACCCACTAAGTTTATAGAAAAAAGACACACACCAATAGATACCTCCACGCTAGTCTCACCACCACCTAGCCCAAAGATCTGCAATCCAAAAAACTCGTATTACTTATGCCATCAGAATCTTCGCTCCCCACTTCCTTGTGAAAGAAAAGGCACACCTCACTAATTCTCTTCTGACTAATGGATACTCTATCTCCCAAATTAAAAAATCTTCCAACTCAACCCTTCATGCTAACTCCGAAAACTCGCATTCCTCTACCCCACCTCGTGCTCCTATTTCTCTTCTGTACATCCATGGAATTACCGACCATATTTAATATATATTATCCAAGAAGAATATTAAAACCCTTTGTAAACCCTATAAAACCCTTATTTATAACCGCTAAGGATAGATCTGATCCTATGTTAGGATAAGGAGTTTACCAGATTCCTTGCTCGTGTGGAAAAACCTACATTGGCCAAACTAGCAGAACATTCAAAGCTTGTCTCATAGAACATATAGCCAACACTTTCCACAACCACACATATAAGTCGGCCATCATTGAACACTCCCATAACTCTATGCACCTTACTTCCTTTTATCAAACCAAAATTCTTGCATCAACACCCTTTTACTCCACCCACATCATTCATGAAGCCCTAGAAATCGAAAAATCATCCTAATAATTTCAATCAGGAAAATGGCTATAAACTTAACTAGTACTGAAATCCTACCATCCATCATCTAATTCATAAACCTTAGCCTCCCTTGATTGTGAATATCCATCCCCTGTTCACTTCTCTCCCTCACAGGTCTCATCCTCTCTCTTTTAGGTCTTATCTTAAATCCTAACCTTATGTACTTTTTTGCCTCCTCATGGTTTGTTTACCCTCTTTTCTTCTTTATCCTAATTTTAATTCCTTAAATTTCATTTTACCTTCCCAATTTCTTGTTTTGACTTGACGCTTTTGTTCTTTATTTTTATTTTAAAATCAATTTATAGTTATGTTCTTCCCATTTTTAATCTTTTCTCATTTCAATTTCTCTTTGTCTAG
>ML781278.1:653445-711206 GCA_009831015.1 Picea engelmannii | reverse complement strand
ACATTAGGGGGCATCTGTTATAACCCTAAATTGCACCACACATGCTTACCTGGCATCAGGCCAACTCATATCCCTTCTTTGCCAAAAAACTACTGAACAACTCTTCTAAAAACTCCATTTTTAAAAATCAAACTCTAGCAGGCCCACTACAGCCGCGGGCAAACTCTAGCAGGCCCACTACAGCCCGCGGGCAAACACTAGCTGGCCCACTACAACCAACGTTTACCTAACAAAGAAGAAAATCAGGAAAGTTGCCGACGGAACGAAAAGCTTTGGGTCAGTTAACTGGAACTCTCAACCATGCATGGCCGAGAGTTCGCCTAAAACCCTAGCTCCTTCTAGCCTATAAAAGAAGGGGTAGGGGTACTATTCAAAGGAGAAAAATCATAGCAAAGAAACTCTGCCCAATTTCCGAATCCGTTTTTGTCCCAACCCTTTAGCCTTTCCTCAAGCTTTAGGAGAATTCAAGCAAAGCAGTTGGAGGACAAAGAAGAGGAGCAGCCCAGGATCAGGATCGAGGAACGGTGGCCGGTCTCTATAATCATTGTAAGTTGATTCATCTTGAGATTAATAAAAATATACTTTTCCCGTCCCAAATACACAAGTTTTATATGTTTTGTTCAATTTGTGTTTAATCTCTAACCCTCTAGTAGAACAATAGCATGCATGCGTAGTTTTGTCTTGATTGCAGGATCGCTTTTTGGAAGGAGCAGCAGCAGAAGCAAGGGGATAAAACGCAACGGAGGATCTACATCAACCGACGATAAAAAGGTTAGTTGGTTCTTCCCATGTTTGCATGTGAAAAAGGGTTTTAGGTTTGGGGTAGAAGGTTAAAAGTTATTTCTTAAGGGTCATGATCTGCATGCAAGTTTAAGCCCTAGCTTGTTAGTCCGTAGGGTAGAATAACCCCACAACAGATCTGAAGAAGAGTCGGCATGTGCATGCTCATCATCTCGAACTAGTGGAAGAGTAAAGGTGTCTGCATGCGGCCGCAGAGGTACATGAGAGACACTTTTCTCAAATTGGACACTACGATCAATGATGAGCCAGTCCGAGGAAAGATCAATAAGTCGATATCCCTTCGCACCGTCGGGGTATCCAACAAAAATGCACTCAGTTCTCTTTGGATCAAGTGCTTTCCTCTTTTCAGAGGGAATACTGGCCCATGCACGTGAACCAAAAATGCAAAAGTGGGCCACTTTTGATTTGAGTCCACTCCAAGCCTCGTAGGGGGTCTTATCCTTGACAGATCTATGAGGAGATATGTTTTGAATGTATTTTGCATAGTTAAGTGCTTCAGTCCATAGTCTCTGTGGTAGTGACTTTTCATGCAACATGCAAGATGCCATCTCCTTTAGAGATATGTATTTCCGCTCAATAACTCTGTTTTGCTGCGGAGTGTAGGGAACTGTATGCTACAACTGAATCCCTGCATCATGGCAAAGATTATGGATCTCATGACTTACATACTCTCCTCCATTATCAGTTCGAAGGACTTTGATCTTCTTTCCGGATTGTGTCTCAATCAAGGCTTTGAAATCTTTGAGGTGTTGAAAGATTTCTGATTTTTGCCTGAGAAAGTAGATCCAAGTAAAACGTGAGAAATAGTCAACAAAAATGAGAACAAACCTCGCTTTTTTGATCGATGGATGCGGAAAAGGACCAATGAGGTCACTTTGGATCAGATCTAAAGGTGCGGAAGCTCGCTGAGACTTTCCCTTGTTGAATTTCTCTTGAGGGTGTTTCCCGAGAACTCATACCTCACATACTCCCTCGGAGAAATGGATGTCTGGTAGACCATCAACTAATATGTGCTTGCTAAGTTGTTGCATGTATCTAAAATTCAAATGTCCAAACCTTTCATGCCATATCCTACTACTTTCATCAGCATGAGTAAACAGTAAAGCAGAATCAGGTTCAATGAATTCAGAAAATGTATACAGTCTAGACTGATGATTTACCTCACCGGTAGAAACCCTGGAGTTGGTTTGCATGTCGTAGATGTCCACAACATTTGGTGTGAATACGAATTTCTTTACGGTGCCTGAATTTGTCATCTGATATACGGAGAGAAGGTTGACAGAAAGCTTGGGAACATGCAGCACATTCTCGAAGCTTTCGTTGGTGAGTTCAATCCTTCCTTTGCCGGTGACTTTGACAGAAGAGTTGTCCTCCATCAGAATAGGAGGACCTTTGCATGCATCCAATGAAGAATAGAATGCTTTTGAGGCAACCATTTGATGTGATTCTCCTGAATCTACGATCCAAGCATTGGGAGAGGAGTTGATGGCAATCAAGGCACGGCTAGAATTGTCTTTCTTGGAATTAGGATCTTCTGGCTTCTTCTTCTTTGCACCCTCGGGGATGTGATATCCAAGGTTGTTTTGCTAAAGTATTTGAGACATCATATGTATTTTTTTTTCATGCATGCAAATTCTGAATGGAATCCTTTGTGACAGTATGTGCATTTCTCTCCTTTTCTTCCCTTTTCTCCTTTGGATCTGGAGGCATCGGTGAAGGGTTTTGTGTACCCTTCCTTCTTCGTATGTTCATGAGCTTTCCGCTTATATTTATCTTTATATTTTTTATATTTGTGGCTACCATCATGCACAGTGAGTGCATGCGCCCTTGGGCCTTTGATTGCGCCATGTTGTTGGGCTTGGTTTTCTCTTGTGTCAGGGATTCAATAAAGTCCTCAAGAGAAGGCATCTTCCAGGTGGCTCTAGAGGCGAATCTGATAGTATGGAATGTGGATATGAATACATATAATTCAGGTCCAATCTTGGATAGAATGGTAAGAACCATTTGTTTCTCCTTCGCCGATTTATAAACCCCGCAAGCTTTGAGTTGTGACAGTAAATCCTTGAATTTTGTAAAGAAATCTTGGATATTGTTGAAGCTTTTTGGATCCAATGTGAGCAGCTCCACCTCTAGCATGTGTCCCCTCATATCATCTTGTTTACCAAAGATCCCTTCCAAGGTTTTCCAAGCTTCATTGGGAGTCTTACAAGAATATATGTGAAAAAGGAGATCAGGAGAAATAAGACTGCAGATTGTTCTGAGTGCCTCATCTATGCGATTTAAGTACTTGGATTTTTCTATGGATGATGTTGGATCTGTATCTGTATTCATGGTTAACCTGTACAACCCTCTGGATCGAAGATGTATGGCTATTTTCTCCTTCCATGCAAAATAGTTGTAAGGTGTAAGAATGAATTCTTTTTGGAATTCCATCTTTCCGTTGTCTTCAATCTTTTGTACCTGCAAATTTTTTTTGGTGTAGCTTTTGCTTAGCAATCCATCAGCTCTGATACCATGTAAATGTGTTGAACCTGTACATAATATATCTGTCTAAACAATGATACAAACATTTGCGGAGAGAATTGGAGAAAGAAGAATACAGAGAGAAAGAATGGGAGAATCCTCATTAACCGTTGTGAATAATGAATAATTTACACATGATATACTCTGTATATCTCAATGAGTTTGAATTGAGGTGAAACAATCCACCATAGTGGTGGTCTAGAGTGATCTGGACACACATTAGTATTTACAGGAGTGAACTGCCACCTATTCTAGTCTCTTAGGTAGTTACGGAAGTGAACTGCCACCTAGTTGAGTTAACTAGTCAACTAGTCTTCAGTTAACTGACTGAACATAGAGTAGTGAGGAGTTAACTCAGGGAATCAAGGCTAATGTTCCACTTTGGTGATGATACCAAGGCAAGGTTGAATTAGCATGGCGATGATCCCAATGCAACATCTAAACTCAACTCAACTAGTCAAACTGAAGTGTCAACTGAAAGAGAATATTCTCCAGGTGGAATATTCTCCCCTAAAATATACGAGACTGGATAATGACTAATAAACAAGGAATAAATTTAGGAAAAAGAAATCCTAGGTGTGTCTGAAGTAACTCCAACACAAACTCTATCCTTAAACCATCCTAACCCCTAAAAGGCTATTATGTAATACATCCCTCAAAAAAACTTTTGGAAATTAACTATAAATATCTTAGGATCATATGCTATGGGCATACACTAATTTTTGTTCATCGTTTGCTAAGTAAGAGATCTATTAATAAATTTTAATTAGAAAAAAAAAAATCAATTAATTTTAACAAAAAAACAAGATCATAGTAAAGTTGTTCAATACCACCAATTCTAATTCAAGTAAACTAAGTAAATACAGAAAAACATATTGTACGAAGCATTGGTATGCACAACGCCATAATAGAACCGAAAGAGATGCACCCGACTCAATTGCTTTGGGCTTGTGTGTGTGTGTGTGTGTGTGTATAAATACTTTGATTTACTTTTATAGGTCATCAACTAGCAACAACCACTTTATAAAAGTGGTTGATATACTTGGATCCGCACCACTAGTTTGGAAAGTTTGAAAATGTGGAAAATGACATGGATGGAAATATATCAACCACTTTTATAAAGTGGTTGTTGTTATTTATACTAACATTTCACAAATTGCAAAGACTTTGTTGATTTTATATTATTATTTATTATAGGAATTATAAATAAAATAAGAGCTTAAATTGAGAATTAATAATAAAATAAACTTGTATTTATCGAGAATTAATAGTAAAATAGTGATGAACAATAAGAATGGGATATAATTAAAAATGGAAGGAAATTAATTAATATAATTACAGTATTAAATGGTAGGGTTCAAAACAAAAAAATATTATAAAGTAGGCAAAGATAAATTGAAATGGAAAAATATTGAAGATGGGGAAGAAGTTACATTGATTTTAAAATAAAAATAAAGACTAGAAGGGTCAAGTCAAAACATGAAATTATCGGTGTGTGTCTCTTTCGTTCTTAGATGCTCTCATCTCTTTTCAACCCGATGATACCCTTACCCACTAAGTTTATAGAAAAAAGACAGACACCAATAGATACCGCCACACCAGTCTCACCACCACCTAGCCCAAAAATCTGCAATCCAAAAAACTTGTATTACTCATGCCATCAAAATCTTCGCTCCCCACTTCCTTGTGAAAGAAAAGGCCCACCTCACTAACGATCTTCTGATTAATTGATTTGGATTTTATGAGCAGAACGAAATGACTACAGATTATTAACAGGTGCTTATCACAAAATAACAGAGATACAATAAAACTGGTTTTCTATTCAATAAGAAAATAAGCTAAAACTGTAAAATGTAGTGGAAACAAGCTTGTTGGAATGGTGACGACTTATCTCTGAGAAGAGATGTGACGGTTGCGCTCATTTGCAAGAAAATGATTAAAATGAGGCGCTGAAGGTCTTTTTACAATAAACAGGAATGCCAAAAACCCTAGACATCCAAAAACCTAACCCTAGGAGATGAAGCGTCAAAAGTCATGTGGGCCCCGTTTGGTTAAGTTAGTACATCAACTTCCCGAGGTCGTAACTTTTGCATACGATCTCCGTTTTAGGCGTATGATAGCCCGTTGGAAAGGTATCGTCGAGGAGATTCATTTTGGGAGAAATATCAAGGGAACTTAAATATTGAAAACCCATTTTCCCAAAAAACATCGTTTAGGGCCTCAAAACTGCTAAAAATTGTAAATTACCAAAATTGCTAGAAAATTGTTTTGAGCCAGTTGGAAAAGGTGGGTGGCCACCGATATCCACCTGGATCAATCCTACCTCCTTAAGAAGAAATGGTCTCCATTGCGTTGAGTTCCCCCATCAGATGAGGAATTTTTTGCTGAATTTGGCCTCGGGTGAACCACTTGCCTTGGTGCAGGAGCTGCCCTGCTTTGACGACTCGATAAGTTTGGATCCTTTGCTGTCAAGTGCCCTTGATCCGTGTGTCCACAATATGACCATGGGATGAATGTTGTATGCAGTTGGGGTTGAAATTTGTTGGTGTCAGTTGTTCTGCTACTTCTGAGGTGTCCAGTAATGGTGGGAAATAAGGGCGAAGGAGATCCACATTGAACACTAGGTGCGGGCCAAGGAAAGGAGGAATGTTGAGCTCAAAAGAATTATCCCCCATGACCTTGGTGATGGTGGATGGCCCATAACAGAGTGGGAGAAGATTTCGATGGGTTCCTGTAAGGCGTTCTTTCTACAAGTGCAACTAAACTTTGTTGCCCACCTGAAACTTATGTGACACCCGATGTTGATCATGGCATTGCTTGTACTTGTCATTGGACTTTTGTAGGATATCCTGAACCTATTGACATATGTGTTGGATCTGCTCAATGAATTGGGTGGCTTTGTCAACTTCAGTTGGAGCAGGAGATGAGTCGATTGAGGTGACCGCAAGGGGAAGTGCAACATCTATGGGACCCAATGGTTGGAATCCGAACCCCACCTGAAAGGGGTTGTGGCCAGTTGAGCTATGTAGGGCTCGGTTGTAGCTATGTTGCACATAGGGAAGGATCTCATCCCATGTGTGAGGGTTCTTGGAATTATACATGCGAAGGATATGCAAAATCATTCGATTTACGACCTCGGTTTCGTTATCTGTCTCTGGGTGGAAGGCCGTGGATTTGGTGAGCTTGGTGTCCAACAGTGACCAGAGGCTCGACCAGAATGTGATAAGAAATAGACTATCTCGATCTAAGACAATGGTTTGTGGGATTCCAAAATGTACCCAGACTCGTTCAAAGAAGATCTTGGTAGTGGCCTCTGCTGCTCTTCTTGCAGGCAACGATAATCGCCATCTTAGAAAAGCGATCAACAACAAAAAAAACACAGTCATTTCCCCGCTTGGTGGATGGGAGGCCTGACATGTAGTCCATTGAGATGGATTCCCATGGCCTGTCAGGAGTAGGAAGAGGGGTGTACATGCCCTGTTTCTTAGTGGTCGATTTGGCAATAGCGCAGGCAGTGCAGGACCTGATATACTTGTTGACCTTCTGTCGAAGTTTCGGCCAGTAGAAATGTTTTTGTAGCATTGCCACTATATTTTCAATGCCAAAGTGTCCCACCACCCGACTGTAGTGGGCTTCCCATATCAACTTTGCTTGCTCTCTTGATGGAACATAGATATGGCCCAGACAACACAACAACCCATCCTGAAGATGGAAATTATCGACAACTGCATTTTCACCCAACATTTGATAGGTGGTGGTGAAGTCTGGGTCTGCCTCATAGAGTTGGGGCCATCCAGAGGTCTCATGGCCGCAAGAGTCTAGCACCGTGGTGAGTGTCACAACTGGCAGTCTGTTGAGGCAATCAACGATGCAATTGGTGCTTCCTATTTTATACTTGATGTTGAGGTGGAATTTTTGCAACTATGTGGACCACTTTTGATGGCGGTCATTCTGCAATTTTTCTTGTGTTTGTATGAACTGCAGTGGCTTATGGATCAGTATGGATGTCTATCTCCTTCCCAAGAATGTAATGTCTCCACTGGCGGTAGAATTGCACAATGGAGTACATTTCTTTGTTGTAAGTAGGGTACTTATGGACAACATCTGATAGTGTCTCACTATGATAGGCCACGGGCTGGACATGCTGAGTGAGAATGACACCCACAACATAGTCTGAAGCATTTGTCTCGATCTCAAATGGTTGGTGCAGGTCTAGTAGTGAAAGTATTGGGGCTGAGCACAAGCGTTGCTTCAAATCATCGAATTCTTGTTGTTGGGACCGGCCCCACGCAAATTTTTCCTTACCACCACCCTTGGTTATTTGGCTGAGGGCCCATGCAATATGGGAGAATCCCAACACGAACCTGTGGTAGAAATTAGCAAGGCCCAAGAAACTTTGAAGCTCAGTGAGTGTGGTTGGGGCTGGCCAGTCACAGATGACTTGGATCTTGGCTGGATCCACATGTATGCCATGTTGATCAATGATGTAGCCCAGGTAATGGACCCTGTCCATGCCGAAGGAGCATTTTTCCAAGTTGGTGTATAGCTTGTGCTGCCGTAGGGTGTGCAGAACCTGTTGAATATGATGCAAGTGTTCGGACCAAGTCTTGTTGTAAATGAGAATGTCATCCAGATACACCACTATAAAAGTATTGGTGAATGGTCATAGAATGTCGTCCATCTTCCTCATGAAAGTGGTTGGATAATTTTTCAAACCAAAGGGCATGATCAACCATTCAAAAAGGCCTTCCTTTGAGTTGAAGGTGGTCTTCCATACATCTGTCTGTTTTATCGGGACCTGGTGGTAGCCAGACTTCAAATCAATCTTACTCAAGTATTTCCCCTCCATGAGTTGATCTAGGAGGTCGTCAATTCAGGGTATCGGGTAACGGTTTTTTACTGTGATTTTATTCAGAGCCCGGTAATCAATGCAGAGTCACCAAGTTCCATCTTTCTTCTGTAATAGTACGATTGGGCTCCCACACGATGATGAGATGGGACAGATGTGCCCCTTGTGGAGCAGTTCTTGGATCTGTCGCTTGATCTCCTCATTCTCTAACAGAGAGCAATGATAGACTGGCCCATTGGGCAACGGTGCGTCGGTGGTCAGATCGATGGGGTGCTTGACTTGGCAGTGTAGAGGTACCCCGACAGGTGAGGAGAAGATATCTGAGTATTCTTCCATGACCTTATCTACCTGCTTTTGTTGTGTGGAGAGGTCGTCCGTAGAGACCCTGGATGTGGTTGTGATCTTTCGCTTATTCTGAGAGCGAATCACGAAGAAGTCTGAGAGATGACCTTCCTGCATTTCTTAGTAGAGATCAAGGAAATAGCACTAAGTGGGACTGCCTCAGGTATCCTGTACAATTTCTTGTTCAAAGCAGTAATAACACTATGAGGCCTAGACTCATATACAACATGACGTTTCCATAAATAAGGTTGGCCCAAAAGAACATCTAAAACTTCGAGAGGTGAAACATCACACAATACCTCATCTTTGAAGGGCTTGATGTCATATGACAGTCAACACTCTTGGCTAACGCGGAGATCGCTTCCGTGGCGAAGCCATCCAATGGTGTAGGGTTGTGGGTGCGGCATTGTCGGCAGGGCCAACTGCTTAACGACCTCTAATGAGACGAGGTTCTTCTGGCTACCTCTATCAACAATGAAGTGCAACGGGGTGCCTTTTACCCACATCTGTGAATGGAAGAGGTGCTCTACTTCTTTTGGCTCGTCTGGTTTACCAAGCTAGAGCTTGGTGGTAGCAACGGGAGCACTAGATTCCGCATCAATGATCTTTCTTCCCCTTTTTGGTTCTGGCTCAGAGTCATAACCCACATCTCATTCAGAAGATTTCACTTCAACCATCAGCGACTGCTTTGAGTGACAGTCCACAGTGTTATGCCAAGGGCTCTTATGGAAGTCACACCACTTCCTGGTATCTTTCTTTGTCTTTCCGGTGTCCTTCTTTTCTTGCGGCTTGGACTGGTTGTCCTGATACTGTCCATATTTTCTCTGTCCTTTGTTTTGTGGGTTGGGGCCTCCCTTTCCTAGATTTTGTTGTGAGGGGTTCCCAAGCCCAAATTGTTGCGTCTTTTGTTTGAGTTTTTGCTCGATTTTGACGGCATATCGATAAGCCGTGCCCAAGCATGAGATGTCCATAAATTCCATTTTGGTCTGGATGTATCTATGTAGAGCACCACTATAATTGAACACTATTTGTCGCTCTGAATCTTTGATACCCAGCTTGGTGCGCAAAGTATGGAAGATATTTGTGAAATCTGACACTACTTGGTCTCTTTCTTGCCGCAGTGTGGTCCATTTGGTATATAAGTCATCATAGCTTCTGACAGGGTATTATTGTTCCTTAATAGAATCACTAAAATATTCCCAGGTGGCTGTGACTGTAAATAATGAGGGTTCCTCTGTTTCCTTTTGCTCACAGAAAGTTTCCCACCAATCTTTGACATGGGGAATGACTTTGAGGAGCGCAAAAGTAATATTTTCTCTATTCGAAAAGTTATGAACAGAAAAATACCCTTCTAGTAATTCAACCACTTGTCTACAACATCTACATCTATCTGACCTTAAAATATAGGAATATCGAAGTTTATTTGTACCTTGAAGGGGGCGGTGCCTCCACTCGAAGAAGATGCGTCGCCTGTTGGTAGCCGCCGAAGGATTTACGCGAAACTATCCATCATCTCGTTCCTCTATTGCGTGAAGGCTTCCTCAATCAACAGTTTGAAAGGATATCATGTCACGTCATCTTTATTTTCTCCTGTCATGAGAGGTCGCTTGGGCGTGCGAGGGATTTTGTCCTCAAGAGAAATAAGCTTGAGGCCCAAGTCTTTCTACTCCGACCTCGTTGGGGATATGCATTAAGATGACAAGGAGAAGACCGCTCTGATACCACTGATCCATATTTTATGAGAAGAAAAAAATGACTACAAATTATTAACAAGTGCTTATCACAAAATAACATAGATACAATAAAACTGGTTTTCTATTCAATAAGAAAATAAGATGAAACTGTAAAATGCAGCGAAAACAAGCTTGTTGGAATGGTGGCGGCTTATCTCTGAGAAGAGATGTGACAGTTGTGCTCATTCGCAAGAAGATGATTACAATGAGGATCCAAAGGGCTTTTTACAATAAACAGGAATGTCAAAAACCCTAGACCTAACCCTAGGAGATGAAGCTCCAAAAGTCATGTGGGCCTCGTTTGGGTAAGTTAGTACATCAACTTCCCGGGGTCGTAACTTTTGCATATGATCTTTGTTTTAGGCGTATGATAGCCCGTTGGAAAGGTATTGTCGAGGATATTCATTTTGGGGGAATTGTCAAATATAAGTAAATATTACAAACTCGTTTTCCCAAAAAAAATCGTTTAGGGCCTCAAAACAACTCTGGAAGTTTCAGGACCCAAAAAACTGCTAAAAATAGTAAATTACCAAAATTGCCAGAATATTGTTTTGAGCCAGTTGAAAAATGTGGGTGGCCACCGATATCCACCTGGATCATTAATGGATACTCTACCTCCCAAATTAAAAATATTCTCACTCAGACCTTCATGCTAAATCCAAAAACTTGCATTCCTCTACCCCACCTCATGCTCTTATTTCTCTTCCCTACATCCATGACATTACCGACCATATTTTAAAGATATTATCCAAAACGAATATTAAAACCCTTTTTAAACCCTATAAAACCCTTATTTATAACCGCTTAGGATAGATCTGATCTTATGTTAGGCCAAGGAGTTTATCAGATTCCTTGCTCTTGTGGCAAAACCTACATTAGTCGAACTAGCAGAACATTCAAAGCTTGTCTCACATAACATATATCCAACACTTTCCAAAACCCTACATCTAATTCAACCATCATTGAACATTCCCACAACTTTAAGCAACTTATTTTCTTTTATCAAACCAAAATTCTTTCCTCAACACCCTTTTACTTGACCCTTCTATTCTTTATTTTTATTTTAAAATCAATTTATAGTTATGTTCTTCCCCATCTTTAATCTTTTCTCATTTCAATTTCTCTTTGTCTAGTTTAGAGTTTCTTGTTTTGACCTTGACCATTTAATACTTTAATGATATTAATTAATTTCCCCTATTTTTAATTATATCCCATTCTTATTGTTCATGACTATTTTACTATTAATTTTCGATAAATACAATTTTATTTTTTTTATTAATTCTCAATTAATATAAGTTTACGTTATTTATAATTCTTAATGGTTATTTCACATATATTCCCTATTTAACCTCACCTTATCAAATCTTATTTTGTCCCTGAACATGGCTAGAGGGTCCACACGAAACATTGGACATTTTAAAAAACATACACTGCTCAATCTCCAGAAATTTCAAGCACTAGGATGAACATTTCAAAAAATATACATTGCTCAATCTCCAGAAATTTCAAGCACCGTGATGAATAGATGTGAAAACCTACATATTCAAATTTTAAGTCTTACTTCACCACCAAAACATGATTTCAACTTAAACAATTACATTCATTATTGTGAAATACCCTAAGTTTCATGTATTGTATTTGAGTCATTTGTTACCATTAATTATGTGTTAATGGTTATTAAGTCCTCTCTTTTTCTCTCTCTAAGTTTTCAAATTCTTTTAATACCATTTAGCTAGACCTAAAAGTTCACTAAAACATCAATCTAAACTTTATGTCATCTAAAAGGTTCTTCACATTCATTTGTTGACAATATTTTATAAGTTAATACAACAGGAGGCAAATTATTTCTTGATTATTCAATCTAGTGGTTAGATTAATATATATTTTCCTTGAATTGCACTATTATGTTCTTCTCATCTCAAAACTATATTACTTAACTCTATCATCTCGAACTATTTGTGTGATTATTCTTGATATCATGAAGATTACAACATAATTTTTTATTTTCTTAATACAATTAAATCAATCCCCTAACTTAGGTATGTTCTCTTGAAAATTATTTGATAGAGAAGTTAACGGTCAAACTATTTTTTAAGAGGAAGAATAACTTGCTTCCCATAAACTAGAAAAGGGGTGAATTTCCCATGGTTGCATTAGGGGTCACTGTATTGGCTCATAATGTGGTGAATATTGTTAACTAAGCAAATCAAAAGTACTAAGCATGTCAAATACTAAAATCGAGGGAGTACCAAATCTAGTAGTGATATTTTTCTTCATGAATTGGATGACTACCTTAGAAGAGGTACCCTTTGTAGGAATGACATGTGCCTATCTAGTGCATTAATCAATCATTACCAAGGAATACTTGTGACCTTTAGAAGAGTTTATATTTAATTCACTAACGAAATCAATTCCTCATTGCTCAAAATGTTGAGCCACATTGATCGGGTCTAAAGGCAGGGCAAGTTTTTCCTCTTTCTCTATGTAAATTTTAAAGACACGACAATTCCTAACATTGGAATGTGCATCCTTAAACAAGATGAGCCAACACGATTTATCTCTTAGGATTTTATGCATAATGATATCACCTCGATAATGCTCGTCCAACCCCTTGGAGCCCAATGTGCAATTCGAAAAGTATTATTTGGTCATCTTTCCTTCCTAGGCATCTCAATAATACTCAATCATAATTTCTCCTAAAAAATGAGACCACTAATCAAAGTATATTGATAATACTTGTACCATATAGCTCTCTTATTCCCTAGGATTAAATATTCAAAATTTATGCGATGATTTAGATTAAATTTTAGATCATGGTGCCGATATTAGTGGTGGATGGGATGAGGTAAGTATCATAATACATTGAAGCTTCATTATCCCAACCTTCTTCATTCTCACCATATTGTGCTTCAACGACTAACTAATAAAGACCTTGATGTTTGAAAAACTTTGTTGGGATAATATCAAGGTTATATTCTCAAATAACAATGACCTAATTTCCTCTTTTTTCTCCTAACTCTTTATGGAAAATTATTGAAAGTAATACTTATACTCCATTGCCTATGCGTGGATGGTCGATTGGCCACAAGCCCCACTATGATCTCAACCATCAAACATTATGGTTATTGGGTTTTTATAGACCCCATTAAGCTTGTAAATATTAAAGTGATCCATTGATATATAATAACCTCTTCAATGTTTTTGGCAATAGACCCTAAAATTTTCACATGCTCAACAAATATTCATGTTATGGAGCACAAAGCCTGCATCGCCTATGAACATTGTGCACACCTAGCCATGCTTAATGAACATTGAAGCCATCGACCCTGTGATAAGATCACATAATACTCAATATTATTTTCCATTTTTATGTGCAAGGCCATGGCTACAATACCTCAAATAGCATGGATTGTCGTTTCTATGTTTGACTATAACATCAAAACTATGGGTTAGCTAGTTAAGCCATACACTCAAAGAAAATCATATGGAGAATTCCTAATGAATGCTTTCCTAGAATGATATTCTTGTCCTATAAATATTAGTCTGTGCAATTTAATATGGTTCATAAATGTTATTTTTCTTTCAACAAACTTTGCCTAAAATGGAGGCATTACTAGCATACATCATTATCAACCTAGGAATGTTTGGTATCACCTCAATTCACACTTTTAACTTGATCTGATAAAGTACACAGTCAAACTGAATTGTGTTAGGAACTCCTAATGGGACATGCTCCCATTTGGGTGACTAGTTCAACATCACCGAAGAAAACATTACGATATTAGTACTAGGCATGTTGGAAGCCCAAGAAAATGTATTTTCCTTGGCTTCCAAATGCCTCATACTTGAGCATATGGTTGTACTAAAATATGCACCTAGAACCAAATTTCAATGCATGCCAGGCAAATTGACAGTGTCAAGCCTATTAGTAGGAACAACCATTTCAAGAAGTACAAGACAAAGTTGTGAGTGCTCACCATAGTAGCATATATGCCTCTATAAACCTTAACTATTATGTCAACTTGAGAATACATAGAAAGAGTGCCCCCTATTAACATAATAGTTTATTATTGAGGTGAATATGTTTGTTTTGTCAACCTTCTCCTACTTCTATATGGCATGTGTACTTGTGTAAATAATGACATCTGTGGCATTGCAAATATAAGGAGGCAACTTACAGAGAGTGGGGCCATCATGCTTAGAGCCAGGTAGGCAATCTACAAAATATACGGAGCATTGTAAATATTATCCAAAACATCCATCAAAATTCTTTTTCCTCAAAATTTAATAAACAAAAATTTATTTTTCCATTTGATCCAAAAAAATTTAAGACTTGAGGTTCTGGGTCAAGGATTTGAGGTTCTAGGTTGATTAAGAGACTCTTAAAACCCTTGGGACATGTAGAAATTATAACCTCGAACATTGATTAAGAGTGGAGATTCTAAGAATTCATTTTCACTTGAAATCTAACAAAACAAAAATCCAAATTATGTTTGATCCAATGTGTTTTAAGATTTTTTTATGTTTTGGGTTGATTCTATTTGAAACCCCCACAGGTATGGAGGAACTATGACTTTAAATCACTACGATTAAGTGGAACTATGACAAACACCCAAATTTCTGCCATTTTTTTCCTGAATTGATTGCTATAAAGAGCGTGGTTTTGGATATTTTTTATCTTACTCCTAGAATATAGCATTATCTGCTATGTGTAAGATCCTCCAAATCTAAGTGTAAGATCCTCCAGTAAGCCAAATAATTTACTTCAAGGCTCCATGATCCTCATGCTACAAATACATGGAGCACAACCACCAAAGAGATAGTAAGGATTCACCCCCAATAGAGAAATTTGGAGTAGCAATTACTCCTTTAGTTTCTCCCTCACAACATACTCCTCCAAAGTAGGCTACAACACCATACAATGGGTCAAGGAATAAAGGATGCCTAAACTTAGAAGAAGTAACTAGTTTTAGCTAGAAAACCTAGTGGATCTGGAAATGGAGGTGAAGATGGAGATGAATCTTAGAAGATGAAGCCTCCAACTACCTAGGAGATGAAAAAAACAAAGAAACCAAAGTAGATCAAGGAAGACGAATCCATACAAACACAATCAACCAATGAAACAAATGGGAATGAATAGATTGTTCAAGAAAGAGAATAGGAGCACACACAAGAAATACAAATCCTATCTCCAACAACTCAACAAGGGCATCTATAGGTCCGTCCATTTGGGTAATCGATGCCATTCTAACAGTGGGGGATAATCCTTAACCCATTTCTTTTCCAATTTCTGGAGGAAAGAGAAGACAAATTAACAACCTTGCAAGTAGAACCCAAGACTTCCATAACACTCAAACCTAAAACAAAGATGGTAGAAAAATCTTGGTCCAAACTAATATACAACAAGGACCTAAGCATGCTTGAGTATACATTGACACTCAACATATCGACCAAACCTAAAATGGAGATGACATTTTTTTATTATAATACTACTACAATAGTGAAAATAGTGAGAGGCAAGTCAATTAATGTTTTTAGCAATTCAATTGAAGAAATTGAGCATAAGAATATTAGGACAAGAAGATTGGCGGAAAAGGCCTCAATCCATAATTCTCAACATTGTATTCATATTAATGATAAAAGTATATAATACAATAATGAAACCACCTCAATTGTTCTCACATCGACACCTCATCAGGAGATAAGGTAGGAGGAGAAAATATAGAAATCTAGAAACACACTTAGGATAACAACTATATCCTAGCATGTGAAATATACAAAGGTGGTATACTAAGACTTAATGATTGTATATGAGAAAGAGGCTAACATTCCCCACCTCAATCATAAGTCCAAAAAAAAATACCAACAAAGCAGATGCATAAGTTGGTATATCTCCATGTCTTCATGCTGAAACTCCTGAGCTGAGCCATAATGAAGAAATGCCTGAAAAAATGCCAATTTAGATGTTGAATTTGTTCATCTGAAATGAACTAGAAAAGAGCTAATATATGGAAGTGAACAGCTTCAATATCTGAACATTTCCTGATTGCTTGACAATTTGATCATTTTGACAAGTATTTTAGCTAGAAGAATCTGATGTCTTCTGCTAATTGGTGAACATGTAGTATCACCACTCTACTATCGGTGTATAACTGAAGTGCTCTCTGAATCTGTGGTTTGGGATGACCACTAACCAATTGATACCATGTATTTGATGGTTTTTGGATAACCACTAACCAATTGTGACACTTTTAGGTGTCCAACAACATTCCAATGTATAATGTGGATGATTCAATTGCAAGTCATTGAATCATAATTCTGCCAAAGTTTGTCATCTACAGAATGCAGTTGCCCATTTGGAAAATTTCATGCCCATCTGGCATAATTGATGTTTTTTGTTGTCAAAAACATCTTCAATTCCATCATCAATTCCCCCTTTTGTCAGCTGAAAGGAGAGACCACAAGTGGTTTCATGAACCATCGTCACTGAAATTTTGAACTCCCCCCCTTAAGGTGTATGAGAGTTTCATCATTGTACTCCCCCCTTCTATGCTCAAGAGAGTACCATACTTGTTCCATTTGAGTACAACACAAAGTGGGCATGCGGAAAAAACCACATGTTATCTCATCTCGTGAGGGCCATGCTCGAAACCTATGCCATAAGGGGACCACTTACGTGAGGTACAAAACTGTTATGTGCTACAAGATTGGTCTTTACTCGATATTGAATTCTTCGGTAAAACTTATATAATCGCTTGGTTGTTGATGACCACTGCCAAGGATCAATCCACTCATAGTGAATCTTCAATCTTGCAAGTTTCTTCAGAGTTGAACATCTGTATGAAGAATGGTTATGCTTGCCACAATGCTGGCAAGGATGGAGATCAAAACATTGATTCTCCATGTGACCAACTCGATTACAATGTTGACACTTCACATTCTAATGCTAAACTTGAACAGGTGAAAGTGAATCTTCTTGAAGGAATCCAACACTTTGGAATTGGATTGGTCTAGAATAACCAAGAATATGAAAGGTAACTTCCTTGTCATATTCAAGTCTTGTTCTATTTTTGTTGTAGATGATTTCTTCCCAAGGTCTAATGATGGGCTTGGAAAGATTATTCTGAGTTTGATTATGCTGAACTTGAACAAATTCATCTTCATTTGAAGTTGCTTATGAAGTTGGCTCGTTGAGGTTCTCCTTCATTGACTGTTGATCACCATTATTATCATCATCATTATAGAGAGGGTTGTTCGGAACAAAAAATAGTTCAGAATACTTCACTCGCTGTTTATTTTTTAGATCAGTCAACTCATCATTCAATAGTTGGGATAGAGATTGAAGCAGTCTAACTTTAGCTTGCGTCACTTTCAAACAAGTTAGCACTGATTGAAGACTTGGTTTGTTCAATATTACTATGTTGTCTTCAGTGGTGTTTATTAGAGTATTTAGAAACTCTAGTAATTCATGACTTCTCTCCATTTGAACATGCTCGATTGAACCTCTCGTTCACTTTCTCTTCTGTCTCGCTTGTTCTCGCTCACTTGAACTTGCTTCCAGGAAGTTGAGGATGTCGGTTACCACCAAAAATGCACCCAGAAACTTGATTACAATGATTTGAGTTTTACTCAACCTTGTCAATTTCGACTCAAAATTACAATGAATTTTGGGTGTCAGGATCAACCGAGAATGCACGCAATTACAAAGAAAATCGACTTAATTTGATTGGACACTTACAAAATAATTATAGTTGATCTTGATTACTTACAAAAAATACTATTTGCAAGTTTACAATAAATGGCGATTTCAAAGTTGAGTTGATCTCCAAATTTGATGATGCTTTGAGTCCTTGATTATGAGCTTGATGTGTCCAATCTTGATGTGATTTGATATCTTCGTTGCTTCTTAATTGAGAGCTTTGATGTAGAAATTGAATGGATTTTCAATTTGATGATGCTTTGAGATCTCCTTGAATATTATCTTGTTGTGTCGATTGTTGCAACGATTTGAGAAATTTCTTATTTGACTAATTTGATTGCATTTCCTTCACTGATATGAGGTGATTGCTTGTAAATGCTCGATCATATGCTCTTGATTGTAACTTTTTGACTTAGAACATTGTGTGTGTTGCGTTATACAATGGGTTACAAGTGTCAAAACTAAAAACACAATCACCACATAAAGAAACCATAAGAAAACCACCATCACACAAGCGGAATCGTCCTTAGACCTCCTTATTCGATTTCAGACCAGGTCTAGGACACATCCACCATGAAAAATGATATTTTTATTAAAATATTTGGCACATGGAGTTTTTCCTTTTCGAGAGAGATTATCATAGTCAATAGAGGGTTTTTATTACAAAATTTTGACTATTGTACTCACACCGAGCCTTTAACTACCATGCAGCCATGAATGTTGAATACATTGGAGGTCGTTGAGACTATGTGGCCATAATCCGTTGAATGGAGGGCACACGAGTACATTCGTTGAGAAACTTGTTGTGGAGTTTGGATGATAAAATCATTGGGAAGATTTATGAGGAGATTTAAAATCTATTTTGAGCATATCATTGAGGAATCCGTGGAGAAAATTGCGTTCTAGATTGAAAAACATTGAACAGATTGTTGGGACGACTAGTTCTGAAGTCGAATCCAGTAAAATACATGCGCAAAACAGAACCTCCAACTCCACTTACATAGCATGATCAACCATTTAGAATTATTTTTGCACAGGTTCACTAGTATCTCCTACCTGATTGATAAATCATTTTCTCGCTTGACTCTTGAAAAGATCCATGGTCAGAAGATAGATAATGTTGTATTAAAAATTCATAGCATAATCCTCTACTAGATTTCACATTCTTTGGGATGAATTTCTTCCATTAATTTGTCGCTCAACTCATCAAAAACAATTTCCAAAAAAGACGTTGAAAATTAAAATGGGATGTTGTTTCTTAAAGAGTGCACCATTTTGCAAGTCACTTGACATATTTGAATAACAAGATTCCAACAATATTCAATAGTGACAAATTGAATAATCAACAGATCTACAACATATTTACTCACTCGATCTACAGTAGAAATAAAACACAATTCTAGTGAAAATTTTGGCCAACTTTCTCAAAGAGGTATCAATCTCTTTGGGGATTCTTCTTCAATCTGTCGGTTGATCAGTTCGCAAATGAGCTCAAGATGCATGAATAGAATACACAACACATAGGTCCGCATGTAATCAAAACAACAACAAGGTAAACACATTGATTCATATTTATCATGCAGATCTGTCACTCAGATGCAGATCTATCACTCGGATTTGATAGCATGCATCTATAAGAAATTTAGAATACCTTTGGTGGTAGTGGCGGTTGCAATTCACAATTGAAATCAATTCTACAGATGAACATTTAATTCAAACGACACTTTTGTCTTCTCTCGCTTTCTTCCAGATCCACAATATACCATGGAGCTATGATATCAAAATTTCCAATCTCTAATATTATATCATCTAAAATTTCCAATCTCCAGATCCTCTTCACCAAACGTGCATCACCAAGCTCTCTCTATGCGTTGCTATGACAATCTCACTAAGGATGAGAAAAATAATGCACTGATCCCAGATCAAGTTTTTTTTCTCGGCCAAATAAATGAATGCAGATCTGCAATTTGTTGTTGTGAGCAGCTACAAAACTACTATGAAAAAATAAGGCCCTAAGAACTATAGAGCTCTGATACCAATTGAAGAAATTGAGCATAAGAATATTAGTACAAGAAGATTGGCGGAAAATGCCTCAAGCCATCATTCTCAACATTGTATTCATCTTAATGATACAAATAGATAATACAATAATGAAACCACCTCAATTGTTCTCACATCAACACCTCATCATGAGATAAGGTAGGAGGAGGAAATATAGGAATCTAGAAACACACTTAGGATAACAACTATATCCGAGCATGTGAAATATACAAAGGTGGTATACTAAGACTTAATGATTGTGGTAGTCAAGGATGAGATAGTTACTTTGAAGAAGCATAAGAAAACATTGCTAAACAAAAGTGCATATCTTTACGAGGAACTCGAGTCAATCTACAACTTGGCAATTTAGAGCTCGATAAAACAATTGAGCCCTCACATGAACCCAAAATGGATATTTAAAAAGCTAAGGAAAGAATTGTAGGTTTCTTTGTGCCCACTAACTAGGCCCACCCCAATAAAAAAAATTACAAAATAATTGGCTAAATGCATAACGTAGGGGATGCATAAACTCTATGAAAAATTGGCACACTTGTAGAGTTTGCAATGGCATAAAAGTGTCATTTGGGATAAAAAATTGTTGCATGGAGGCAAAGTATACTATTTTTGAAATTATTGCATCTATCTCACACATAGATTTACCACTAAATATATAGAATGTGGTTAGGAAAAGCTTACACGGATTATGAAAAATGTCTATATTAAAAGCTCTCATCTCTCATAAGTGAACCAACAATTTCTACCAAGATTCCAACTATTTCTCTAGGATGGGTGTTATAGTATGTGTTAGAACTTCAACTCTAGCAACACAACAATGTTAGAAGGAGCTTGTACCACTGATGAAATAATATCAATATAATGCAAGACTTTGATCAAAAGGTCCTACAAATGGAGGTTGGCTTAATAAGAAACTCTTCAAGTCTTCGCCACAATGGTAAGAATGATACTCTTTCAACCTTCAGTAGACAAATTGATATATAGCAATAACTAGTTATTATTATTGAGAAATGAGACACCATAACCTCAACTATCAAATTTCATGTGATATGGGCCAAAACCAATTTTCTTGTTGTCCCAACAATGGAAGAATTGGATAAAATAGTCCTTGTGTTATAAAAAAAAAGGTGGAATAAAGTTTCAACCAAGACAACAATGACAACATACAAAGAAAAGGAAAACATGTGATGGAAAATGTTTTGCCACCACTAGAGACCACCATTACCTTGTAAGTCATCCCATTTTCAAGGGTAGGTAGTTGTTATTTAAGGTTGAATTTGGATAAAATAGTCCTTTTGTTATACAAAAAGTTAGAATCAACCGAGGTAGTAATCACAAGAGACAAATGTAAATGAAAACGGGTTATGGAAAATGTTTTTCCACCACCAAAGGCGACCATTAGCTTGTGTATCATCCCTTTTTTGGAGTGTAGGTAGTTGTTAGTTAAGGTTGAAGTTGGATAAAATAGTCCTTCTATTATAACGAAAGGTGGAATCAACCAAGGAAACAATGACAACAGACAAAGGTAAAGGAATCTTGCTATCGAAAACATTTTCCACCATTAGAGACCACCATTAATTGGTGACTCATCCCATTTTCAAGGGTACATAGTTATTAGTTAAGGGTTGAAGTTGGAGAAATTAGTCAAGTGATTGTAAACAAAATGGTAAAAAAACGTCAAGGTTTTTTCTTTTTTAACAAAAACAGTTAGAATTGTATTAAAAAGATTTCAATGGCCTCACATGTATGGGGTACATAGTAAAAATTTCCAAAGTCCATTGCAAGGGCTTATCAACCCGAATTCAAAATTCACTGCCCTATGATGCCAACTATCAAAGAAAATTGCATTCCATAAGACTTCCTTACATGAATATTTTCAAACAAATTGATGGCATAATAATTGACAAAAGCAATACATGTTTATGTTGGATTTCGAGTTCGACTTCTTGTTACCATTGGTTGCATTGTTGATGGAGTCCTTTTCTTCTTCCCTGCTATTGTACAAACTTCTTTGGCAGATGGTGGTGTCCTTGCAAATCCTTCCATCACTGTATTTTTTGGAGGTTCTGGTGGTTCTGTACTCTTTGATGCTTCAACTTCTTCATCCTCATCTTCCCAACTTACTGATGGTTTGGGGATGGGAAAAACATGAATATTATTACCTTAATTAGGAGAAGGAGTCATTAGTCCCTGCCCTAAATCCAAAGAGACAAATTCCTCTATCTATAGCTTTAGTGTTGATTCTTGTTTCTTTTTTCCAGGTAACAAATTTGTTTGTATCTAGGGCTCTAATTGAGAAGGCTTTCCATTGTCTTGAGTAGTCTTCCCATAGTCTTTCAATATTACCTGATGATCTTCATTGGAGTTGGCCCACCAAGTTCATTTCCGTTGGATCTTCATATTCTTCCTAGATCCGTTGGGGCATTGTGCTGCGATATGTCCTATTTCAAAACAAGATCTGCAACACAAAGAGACTCTTACGTAATCTAGTTTCTAAGATCAAGAGTAATTTTTACCTGTCGAAATATTTTTTGCTGGAAACCCTTTATTGAAGTCCATTTCCACCCAGATTCAAGTATACGTAGATATGTTGTGCCTCAAAGTTTCACGACTAGCAAAATGGAACTTCCCCAATGTTGAACCGATGGCTTCAAGAGAGGGTAAACCCCAAAAATGCAAATGCAGATTTGGGAGCCACACCCAAACTGGGGCTTAGGAACAAATAATTAAATATAATTACAATATTTTTAGAAACAAATTATTGTCACTTAAACTTGTAGAAAGGTTAAATTGATTTGTGGAGTTCATAATGAAATTGCTTTGAATAGACCTACCAAAGCCATTTTCAATCCCAAACACGAAAATGAGTAAGATAGAAATCATTTTTTTCAAACAATTTAACCAAATTTTCATTTAAAAAACATTCATTAAAACAACATTCTAGTTTTTAATTTACTTTTGTTAGTGGCATTAGAAACAAACTTAACTAGGCCTATGTTAACATCCTCTCCTACCATACCACTATACAAAACACAATCATAAAAATTAAACAAACCATTAACAAGAAGCTTTATAAATTTATCATAAAATTCAATAAAAATACAATTTACTACTAATTTTCTTTTTTTTGAATGGTACAATTAATTTCATTTTTCAAAATTGATTTATCTAAATATGTTCTAGGGTTTCCACAAAATTTCTTTAATATAATTCTAAAGTTCATTTACATTGAAACCATCATAAATTAAAAAAATACAAATATAGTTTTAATTTCATGAATATGTAAATCTTCCTATAACAATGAAAATTTTCTATTTTTTTCTTTTCTAAATCAATCAATATTTTAATATTTGTTAGATAATATTAATGTTACTAATTTCAATGTCATCCTAATATTTATCTATTTTGAAATTTTTATTAGTAAAATCATATTGTATTTTCATATAAAAAAACAAATTTAATTATTATAAACAATATTCAATACTAAGTTTAAAAAAAAAAAACATTGAAATTTTGCATTACTTATATAATGAGAAAATTACAATGAATTCTCCTTTTTTAAGGTTTTCTTCAGAAACCTTGAAGAGAAATTAATAAAATGTTTAATTAAATTTTAAAAAATCATATCATTTCCTTAAAAAAATAAAAAAAATATTGCAATAGATTCCAATCAACTCTCATCCCTTTTCATGAGAATGGAAACCCCTAATTTGTTTCGAAAATCTTCAATCATACACGCCTTTTTCATCAGAATGGAAGGCCCCCAATTTGTCTTGAAAATCTTCAATCATACACACATATGCAATAGACCATTTTTTTTAATAGATTGATTCAACTCTCATCCCTTTTCATAAAAAGAGAAAGTCCGTAAGACCATTTTTCTTTTTTAAATAGATTGATTCAACTCTCTCATCCCTTTTCATAAAAAGAGAAGGCCCCTAATTTGTCTTGAAAATATTCAATTTAATTTGTCTCGAAAATTTTCAATCATACACATCTTGATAAGGAAAAAAACCTATAACTTGCTACTTTTGATTATAAAAATATGATATATATATTGTTAATCTTCTTTTCCTTTTTTTATTTTTTCAATAAAAAAATATTTTTGTCTATGTTTTTATTTATTCATAAAGGTACAAAGTTAAAGAAATTCATCAACCTAAGTTTTATCGTCGTTTTAGTTTCCATTACTTGAATGGTATCTTTTGGTTGAGGTCAAATTCAAGTCTCAAGTGATATTGAAAAAATAACCACCTTTCAGTGCCTAGCATCTAAGGAAAATAGTTTCTATATAATGGAACATTACTTTAAGTATATTTTACTACCAATATTCTTGGCGAACAATATTCACCCTATTACGCAAGATTTAATGTTGTGGGGAATGGTGTATAGGTCATTGGATTTGAAAGCAGTTCAAAATCCGTTGGTCTATACACCACCCCCTACAACATTCAATGTTGTCTAGGAGGGTAGATATCGGCCACCATCTTTACTTCGAGATTTCATGATCTCCATGTGCAAGAGGTGTATTGTTTATATCAATAAACACAACTCCAAGAGGTGAACTTCTTATCAATAAACACAAAGATGAATTAGTAATGTCACTTGCCTACCTTTATGGAACAAAAGGAAACACTCCAATGAAACCCCCTACCCCTCATCTTTATTTGAAAAACAAAGAACTTTCAAGTATAAAAAATAATATTCATAGACGATGTTAATTTATCTTAATTACATTGGAGTGGCAGGTTTAAGGTATCATTATGGATCCTTGAGGGACATTAATAACTTGTTTTGCTAGGGGTCGTGGTATTGTTTCCAACAACAGAGTAGAAGCTTACCCTCTGTGGTAAACCTAATTTAGAACATGGTGCACCAACCAATATTCATCACCTTAAGATTGATATATTCAATATTTTTTGGGAATGCTATGTACATAATATTGGTTTACTGCGTTTTTATTGTTTTTGTTTTATTGATGTTTTTATTTGTGTATTATTTAATGTATTAATAATACATTGATAATAATATATTAATACTCTTAATAAATTATACATTAGTATTAATTGTATATTAATAATAGGATTATTAATATATTTGATAAAAATAATTCCTTATTATTAATAATTATTACCACATTTTTTGAGCTTAATCTTGTTATAGATTTGAAACATTGACCTAAAAATAACTAAAAATACACACCACATAAATCTTAAATGTGTAAAATATTTCAATATCATTCATTCATTCATATATATATATATATATACAAAATGTATAGAGGTTTAATCATGAGCATAGAGGCTATTGTCGGTCTACTCTCTGCCATGAGCTCTAAGTTTCATGAAGTTTGATGGCTCGTCTATTGGGAAACCAGGCCAACCTGCAAAATTGAACTGGAAGAGTTATTGTGTTGCCAAAAAGGAAAGTTAAATACAACCTTCTAAGAAGACAAAAACTAGACCATGCTAGATAGAAAAAATGATAGTCTTGAGACCAAATAAAACAGAAAGAGGAACATGAAATGAAGATAGGAAGCCCATACATCAAGGAAGAGGAACCTAGGCACGAAACTTAGATTTCTCAGCACCAGCTCCCAATGTCGATGAGTCAGGATGGGGGAATCCTTCTAGGAGCCCTCCTGAGGAAGTTGGATGGTGTTGCCATGCTTCTTGACCAACGAAGAAATGAGGGTTAGCAATAAACGACTATGCTTCTTCTGAGCATCCATTCCTTGGTGAAATTCCTTACAGTCAGGCTCTTTTGTTAGCATTGTTTGGGCTACAAAGGTTTGAGTGTGCCAATAGAGCTTAACTGTGCGGAGGAATTTTGTGTCCATGTTCTGTTCTTGTTGGTTCCCAAATCTGAAATGAATGTGCCCACTTGTTGATCAATTACTTCATCTTCCTTGTATGCTCTGATTACCTCGACATCCTCCTCAATAGTTTTAAAAAAATCTTGGGCAGAGGGGGTGGAAAAAATTCCTATACATTGCAATAGTCACTTCGATTGCAGAGGTTGCCCGGGTCTTGCAAATAGAGGCCTGGCCATTACAAGCCACACACAAATCCATGGGGGCGAACAAAATCTAAAATGAAGCCATTGTTTGAAACTAGAATTCCATGTAGAGACATAGTTTCCCATCCGTCAAGTCAAGCGAAGAGCACTGTAACCAAGACAAGCATTAGAGTAGAAATCATCACCATAAGAGGAAACTTAATTCTCACCACCATTGGCATCATTCCCATAACTTTTGGTCGTCCCCTTCTCCTTCCCTAGTACAAAATCGACCTGGCTATGAAACCTTGCTTGTGGAGGAGTATAAGGGGGGTTAGTGTCTGTCATACACATGGCCAACTACATGCCTGAGAGACTTGGTGCATGTACGATATCACCATCGATGTGAATTTCTACTCAACATGGAGTTTACATGTGGCATATATATATAGAAATATATTCAAAACCATCTTAACTCCAAATCTATCATGCACCGTCCTTGGAGTGAAAACATTTTTAGATGAAAAAAAACTTGAGGAAATGTTTGCACTTCCAGAGATTTGATCCCTTTAAACGTATGATAAATGATGGATCTATGTTGATTAATCAATTATCTTTAAGGTGCATTCGAACATTTCTTTATATGGAGATATTTTTTTATCGCAAGACAACATCTAGAGATCAAGAAAACTAGACTCTGATTTTATGTTGCAAAAGCTCACGACTCACCCATCTTTACACTCATTAGACACCCACATTATCATCGATCGTGGCTTAGAGGGCATCTATTAGAAAAACAAGAACAAAGAAAGAAATATATTCAGATCCATCTTAATTCCAAATCTATCATACACTGTCCTTGGAATGAAAACGTTTTTTGATGAAAAAATATTTGAGGAATTGTTTGCACTTCGAAAGATTTGATCCCTCTAAGCTTATTATAAATGTTGTTGATTAATCAATTATCTCTAAGGTTCATTCTAACATTTCTTTATATGGAGATAATTTTTTATTGCAAGAAAACATCTAGAGATTAGGAAAACTAGACTCTGATTTTCTGTTGCAAAAGCTCATGGCTCACCCATCTTTATACTCATTAGGCACCCACATTATTAGAAAAGCGAGAACATAGCTTTTCTTTGTATCCAAAAATAATTTCTAAGATTAACCCATATATAAGGGTGGGAGTGGGAAGAATAACAAGGAAAAAAAATTATTTCAAGGATACAAAGCTTGGGTTGATGTAATATCCTTCGATGTCCCTTGACTAAATGTTTGTAAATACTAGTTAAAGAAACCATGTTCAAAAGGCACCTTGATATCTGAATGTATCAAAGTATCTCCAAGCATAACTACTAACAAAATAAAATAAACAATGAGAAATGTAGCAATTGGAGCCTTTAGAAACAATTACTAGGCATAAAATATATATGCAATACAAAGTCCCCTGTTGAAACCCTTGGAAGATTGCCTTTATTGAAATGAAATGTCATCCCACGATAGCTTGTTTTAGGCGTTAAGTTCAAAATAAGTACTGAAAGAATATCACTAAATTATTCCAAATGTCAGAGCCAAACAAAAGGTGAAGTTGAGAACTTGGTCTTAAATGAATTAATAGATTTATGTATAAGACACACATTTGAGGCAACAAACTCTTTAACTGCAAACAACCATACACTCCACCCATGTCGACCAATTGGACAAGTGGAGGCTAAATAAAATTGTTTAGAGATTAAATTTGGAAAACAAAGACATTGGCATCTTGTATAAGTTCATAGAGATGATAACTCCTAGGTCAAAATCTCTCAAAACATGACCTATAGTTGAATCGAAGCAATCGTAATAGCATAGTACCGCACCAGAGCTAAGGCTTGTTCAGTCACAGCCCTGTTATGAGCCTGTCTTGCCCCCTCAAAAGATATACTTTCGGCTTTGCTCCCCTATGCACTCTTCTCTAAAGCATCAGATGCTTCAATAAGCTTTCCTTCTACTAAACAGTGCTCAACATGACAATGACTGATACTATACCTTCATAATGTAGCCCATCAAAACGAAGAACATCCACTTATTAATCGAGTAAGCAACATGAATGGCACCTAGTAACCCTCTCTTGATATGTTTAGTTGGTCTACCTTCGCAACATAAGCAAAATGAGCTAGTGCATGAGTTAAAATACCTCCACCACCAGCTACAATAAGGGCAAGTTCTCGAAATGTTTCCTTCACGGACTCAAACTGCATCATATTGCACATAAAATGAAACATGGTCACAGGTCTCTAATGTTCATTTATGGTAGTAAGAAGCATAAATCATAGCTATCTATTTACCTTCAAGCCTTTAAAGTGATGCAATGGTTATTTACCTTTAAGCCTTTAAAGTGATGCAATGGTGGGAAGAAGCATAAATTCATAACTAACTATTTATTGTTCAGCATTTCAAGTGATGCAATGGTGGGAATAAGCACAAATATTTTATATTCAAGTTTTTAAAAATAAGCATTTCCATTATCTCTAGAAATATCATTTCTTATGTTGCAAAAGGGAACAAATATACAATAGCTCTAGCATATTAGCATATATGCTGCTAAAAGAAACGACAAATATACATCGTGAGCAATCAAATTAGATGGAAAATGTGTGAAAAAGATGAAAAATACTTACACCATTCATAGTTTCATAAATTTCAAAGGAATACATGAAATACTCGAAAATGTCATGGAGGTCCAATTATCAAATCAGTGTTCTCGAAACGCAAAAAGCCTAAAAATAGCTGAAAAAGCATCTTACATTAACAATGTTGTCCAGGGAAGTCAGAAACCATAATTTAAATAACATTTCTTTGTTCACAGCAAGAACTTTTCTTTTTCGTTTCTGGTGATCCTCCTCTGGGCAGTGCAAAACTTGACTTCCCGCTGATTGGAAACACCATAAAAAGATTTAAACCTAAGAATTCCAATATAAAGTGTGTTGCAAAGCAAGTCAACTTTTAAAGATGGAAAACTACAATTATCGTTAGTCTCTTATCCTTTACGAATAAAATTAATATAAAAAGTTCTCATACTAAAAATCAATAAGCACTTATATAGAATTATTATTGGCATCTTATCATCCATCATTGAAACAACTCTATAGGAAAACCATTTCTCTACAATTGCCAACTCTACTCCTCTACAAGAAACAAGCAACCCGCAAATGGAGAATCCTACTACTGGCGCTGACTGAAACATCCATCATTGGCATCTTATCATCCATCATTGAAACATCTTATATAGGAAAACCATTTCTCTACAATTGCCAACTCTACTCTAAAAAGAAACAAGCAACGCACAAATGGCGCTGACTGAAGGTTAAGAGCGATGAAATAAAAATTCTGCAATTCTAATTGAAATTCCATTGACACAGTATGAATGGCTAAATCAGTTAATTGCACTGTAGATATAATCAATCTCATGCCACTGCATCCAGAGAAATAACATACTCTACTCTAAAAAGAAACAAGCAACGCACAAATGGCGCTGACTGAAGGTTAAGAGCGATGAAATAAAAATTCTGCAATTCTAATTGAAATTCCATTGACACAGTATGAATGGCTAAATCAGTTAATTGCACTGTAGATATATCAATCTCATACCACTGCATCCAGAGAAATAACATATAGGAGCTGCCAAAATTAATGAAAACATTTTTGTCCACAGCGATTGTAAAATAATATATCTATGGCTTATCCTTTCTTAGCCTTGGTATATCTTTATCTTTCTTTCCATCATTCTTCTTGAGTGGGTTTAATGGTTAAGAACATATGTTTCCTCTTAAAAGATCACAAATTCAAATCCAAAAAAGATAGGGTATATCCCCATCTTTCCTTCCATCATTCTTTATAACATTAACGAAATTATCTTACAATTTTGAATGAATCTGGGTCAATATGGTGATTATGGTTTAAATTTAATACAGAATGTGTCCTAACTCCCAAAGTTCGCTAGTGTGCGCATTAGAACGACCACTATATATCATAAGACCTACACATTCAAGTGGTCAAATGGAAATATTAAAGTGTTAGAATCATCGCAAGTATATTTGGCTTATAGGGTCTACGTGCCCTGTTAATGTAACAATCATGATATTTTCTAGGTGCAGTCCTACATTAATGGCCATTAAAATATTCCATGGACTTGTGTACAAATTTGTAAAGACAGACACTGTGTTCATCAAATCTGCCCTCATTTTAATCTGGATTCATCCCCGTAAAACTATCCTCTAACAAAGCCATGCAACACTTCCGAGTTTATATGCAAATACACAGTAGCACCCAGTTCGGTCTCAGACTTTACAATGAGATTTATCAATCACCAACGCCAGTGTATAGAGCAATCAAACATAAGCTCATAGCTTTCAAGAAATTTTTTCTTCCCCTCCAGATATTTATTAACTGGTCAGTGCTTTGCAACAACTCCCAACAATACCTATCAATCAGGCAGAAAAGCAAACCCAGTCGATTTAATGTTGCAGAGGTGCTATAAATTGACTTTTTTTTTTAAAATGAGAGTACAAGCTTCCTACTCGGTTCCAGGTCTTTCTTGTCTTTTCATGCAAACATGGCATTAGCTAAGAATCCTTGAGAGTTTACACTCATCGCGAGCTGTATGACTTAGCGCCATTAGATGTGAGGGCGTAACCACAAACATGTCAGGATTAGCACAAACTTTTAAGGGTATTCAGTCATATAAGAATGTTTTTTAAGGAAACATTAAACAAGTATTATGTAGTGAGTAAATTATTGGTTTACTGTATGGTATGGTGTATCTTATTTATTGGATAGTGAATAGTGTGTATCCATTAAACAGAATGTATCAAATATTGAATTAATAAATTATTAATTCACTGTATGATATTTAATATTTTTTTAATTTTTGATACATTTTTATCTCTATTTTTATTTCAATATAAAAATTTATGATAGTAATGATAACAATGCCACATATAGAAGCAAATTTTTATCAATATCTCTTATAATGCATAAAAGTAAGCTGTTTTTTTAATGAAAAGGCATATCCTTCATTAATACATCTTCCAGAACAAATATTCCTTTGGCTCCCAAAAAAAAACTTTTGAATATGCATTTATCACAATATGTCTTCCGGTGGTACAAAATAAATCAATAAATGGAAAATTCAGCTATTAATCGTGATTTTATGTTTTTTCAATGATTCATTGCACTGTCATGATCCATTCATTTTCTTGAAAATCTGAGATTTTGGGTCATCTTAGGGATAGATCCTTTGTATAAATTCTGAGTGTAAATATAGGATATAGATTTTTAGTATAAATTCTTCTCAAATTTCGATCAGAACTTTCATTAAAAAGAAAGTGGATTTTATCTAATGAGTTAACTTACTCTTGACTCAACAAAAAGTTTTTAACTTTTTGATCTATAAAACACGACTAAGGTATTTCATTTTACAATTAAAAAATTAAACTTTTTAATTTAGAAAACAAAATCAAGATATTTTATTTTACAATTATTTATATAAGAAAAATATATGTCAAACTAACACCAAAAAGTAATAGGAATTTCCTAGTTGCTCCCTAATAAGATAAAATAGCTTCTACTATTTGTTAGAATAATGTTTGATGTGCTTGTCTAACCATAGATAATGCCACACCATAACCAACAGATAACTAAGAGAGCGCACATTATCCAAGGGTAGTGCACAAGAGAAAGTACCAGAAACATTGAAAAAGAGAACATTGTACAACTGCAACTGCTGCTCCTCCTCCTCCAAACTTGCGCACTGTTTTTGGGTGACTGAGAGTGTGTGAGTGAGTGAACAAATGAGCCAAGATGTCCTCTATTTTTACTAATCTGGTCAGGTGAACAGGTGTCTCTTCAAGCAGGGTCGACCTATCGTTTTCTACATATAATACTTCAATATTACTTATTCTGTTGAGCCGACTTGTCTTCTAGGGTTTTCACACATCTGTTTAGGGTTTCTCTTGCTTCGAAATATTCTATTATAGTCAAAGGTTACATATAGCCTTGCTCCCTTCAACACTCCCTCTTAGCTAGGGAGGTATTTAACCATGATGTTCCCTTCTGGTCTTCATAGCCTTGCTCACTATGCCATGATCCTCTCGTCATGGTTATGCATACCATGATACTGGTAGCATCATTATGTCAGACATGGCTACACCCATGTGGACCTGTCAATCTTGTCTAGGGGGCACAACCCACTAGAGAACACTAGAGCTACACCTCGTAGTGTGTGTCACTGTCATCGTCATTGGCTACACTCGCATGGCATGCTCACCCATGGATACACCCATGTTGTGAGTATCATCATTACTATCAGTGTCATCTGGTATCAAAACATATCACAATATCCATGAGCCTCATTTAGCTATATTGATGATCCATCTCCACCACCATGTGTCTAGCACCTTGAGTCATTCTTGTCCCATGACAAGAATCGTGACCTCATCGGAGCCACATTCATCTCATAGTTGATCCTCTCATAGGATTACTCCGTGAATGAATTTAGCTCGATGCTATCAGACACTTATGTCTAGCACCTCGGGTCGTTCTTGTCCTATGACAAGAATTATGACCACATCGGAGCCACAAACACCTCATGGTGATCCTCTCATAGAATCACTCCGTGAATGCATTCAACTCGATGTTATCTGACACGTGAAATTGCACCTCAAGCACCTCGAGTCTTCATTTCGTTGAAGACAACCCTCGAGGCACATCTACTCTGGATGTAGATGTTCCCTATCTTCCTTGGTCTGCAACCCAGTTGTTGTGGAGATAGAGTCGGCCTAATGCTTATCGGGGCTACTCACCTACTCGTGAGAACTTCAAGGCCTGATGCAATTCACACATAGGATATCTAGCAACAACTCCAATCTTAAGTCTGTCGAAGATTACATCTGGGCCTATTCCAACATGATCAAGTTTGTCTGATCAATCTTGGAATATCAGCATGATGCTGCAATCATCAATACTCCCCCAAAGAAACATTTGCATTCTTGCCAAGCTTGTCCTAGACAGAGGCTTAGTGCAAATGTCAGCTATCTACTCATTTATGGATAAGTGATGGAGCCTCACTACTCCTTCATGCACCATGTCTCTGATGAAGTTCTGCAAGATCCTTCAAAAATCTACCCTGCTTCATATCTTGCGTCACTAGCTATGATATATGACTAAGTGCTACAAATATCTGCTTCCCTACTTGTCTAGAAATTCTGCTTGATCCCAAGCTGAAGTAACACCCCAGGTGCTAGATCTGTCTTTTTCACTTTCAATCCAAACACTATATATCCCGATAGCCATACTTCATCATCAAAGATCAATCATATCTATCTACACCACAACATAGGTACCTACATGTTGTGCTATAACCCAATAATACGGTCATGGATCAACCATATACTGGCACAGCGTGCTCTTTGCAAAGCAAATATCTATCTCATCACACAATTTCCTCAGATGTGTCATCATAGGTGTGGCCATGGACTTCCTGTCCCTCATGCTAAACCTTTTCAGTCTCCTCACTAAAGATCTCATCTAGTGTCAGCCATGTTTCCGATCTAGTCAAGATCCTTCATCTCAAACTCTGAAATCAACTCCCTCTATCTGAGAAAATCCTTGGACCACGCTTTCATCTGTTGCATGCCCATTTGCATTCTACAAAGTGTCATGAAACTATGTTGGCTTCTTCTTGATCACTGACTCCCTCTCAAATTTATCTCTTATGACCTACCCAGAACAAGAAACAAGAACAACAAAATCTCCATGGTATCCTCTATGGAAGATATCATACCTGGAGTCTATGACAGTAACCAAGAACATCTCCTAAAAGAGATCAACTTCATCTCGTAAGCAATAATCATTTACATAAGAAAAGGAATATCTCCTAGAGAGAGATCAACAAGTGTATCTCTAGTATTAAGGGGTTAGTATAATGATCATAAATTCAATAGATCAAGATGCAGCATAAGAACATAATAATGACATAACAGCTAGAGACATATCAATTTAAATAATCAAATCTGGAGTCTTCATTGCTAGGGAGGGTACGCTTGTTCCTCTGAATGTATTAAATTCATTGCTTGGATAAGATCTCTTGTACATCCCCTTCAAACACACTCATGCTTTCCTGGATGATATAACTTGAAAAGAATATACAAGTGCATACCTTTGAAATTTGCAATATCGTTCAACTTGTCTTCTAATCTGAAACTGGACACCATCTTGACAAAAAGAGGTTAGAAACTGAATAAAAAAGGTTCAATTATTAGAACAAGCTAGAAACCCTAAAATTTCAACTTTGACCACAAAAATCAATTTTGACCCAAAGTCAACCTTTGATTTTGGCTTTGACCAATCAACCTTTGAATTTGACCCCAAAAACTCAAACTTGATGTTCTTGTTGGCTGAGGGCACCAGAGGGTGCGCTAGGCTAGGGCACACTAGAATATCCAGAAATTAGGTCCAATGCTTCACTGAAAGTGCCCAAAGAGTTGGATTAGGGCTTCCTGCAACTGCATAATCAGAAACCCTAGTTGCAGCTACAATTGGTGCCACAACGAGCTTAATAAAGAATTCTCGCACTACCTTCCAGTGGTTAGATTGTCTTGAAGGTGGCGTGGGCCCATAACCTGTTAGAATAATGTTTGATGTGCTCGTTTAACCATAAACAATGCTACAACATTGTCACCCAACCATAGGCATAAAGCCACCCCTGAACACCTTAACCTTTGACAAAAATAATGATTCCAGGAAGCCACACCATAACCAACAAATAACCAAGAGAGCGCACCTTATCCAAGGGTAGTGCACAAGAGAGTGTCTGAGTGTCTGAACAAATGAGAGTAACAGAGAGTGTCTGAGTGAGTGAACAAATGAGCCAAGAAGTCATCTATTTATACTAATTTGGTCAGGTGAACAAGTGTCTCTTCAAGCGAGCCGACCTGTCCTTTTTTGCACATAATTACTTGTATTATGAGCTGACTTCAATATTACTTGTATTGATGAGCTCACTTGTCTTCCAGGGTTTTCACACATTTGTTTAGGGTTTCTCTTGCTTCCGAAATATCATTTTCTAGTCAAAGGTTACATATGGAGGTTAATACCTCCAGCAGCTACTATAATATCAACACTATGAACTATAATTGCATATTTAGGATATTAATACTATCAAAGGAAGCTTGGCCTCTACTATGAAGTACAATTGCATAATTAGGCTATTAATACCACCCAAGGAAGCTTGGCCTCTACTATGAAGTACAATTGCATAATTAGGCTATTAATACCACCAAAGGAAGCTTATGCAGATTGTGACTTTGACAAGACTCTTTTGAACATGCATAAAAATCCATACACTAATTTGGAAAGATGGAGGTAAATATTAGATCAAGACCTTAGGCCCATTTATTGCACCATATAATCACCAATCATGTATTTCCATATGGTTGGTCCATACCTCCCATGTTTACAACAAATCGACAAGATGTTCCTAATTACATTGTTTCAACTTTACTAATCAATATTCGTCGATTTGAATTGCAATTCTCCAAAGAGAAATGGAGATTACTTGTGAAATAGGTGAGAGTAGCTTTTCAAAAGTTAATCCCATTACAAAGGACTCCCTTGTATCTCTCAACACTTATTTCTACCATAGATTGAGAGTATTGTTTAATGTGGAATGGAAAAGTTTTAAAAAACTAAAAAACATGAACTTCTTGTAGAAATTTCTCGAAAATTCAGAAATTTCATCTCATAACTAGATGTTTCCTAGATCTTAACCCTGTGAATTCAATCTTAGGGCTGGTATGAAATATAAAACAAAATAGAAGCGGAAAAGGGCTAAGTCCAACACATGATTTATTCAACATCGTGCCCGATTACTTAGATGGAGTATGGCCTCGAGAGATGATACAGACATTGATATGATTTTATGCTAGGAGACTATCGTACTGCATGGTGATAACTCTTGTAGCTATTAGTTGATTGTAGTGGAGACTGTAGGTCTCTGAACAGTAGCTATGTGCTACTGTGGTGGATGTGTTCCACTGGTAGTGACTCTGTGTCACTAGATAGTAGTTGTGCGGTACTAGGAGTGGTTGTGTAACACTACATAACAGTTGTGTACTACTACGAATCGACATTGTTATGATGTATTGGATGGCATTTTAGTAATTGTTGTCCCCTAGCCTAGGGATAACTAAGGAGATTATGTCTCGAGGCCCACGGGACATAGACATGGAGTACCGAGAGCCATATTGACTTGAGCCTGGCCCTAGAGGGCCCATCTTTCTTCTTCAACGCCTCCTTCCTGTCAGCATCAACAACATCCATCCCATCATCCTGGTCCTTCAACAACAATGGGTCTTGCTCCATGAGGTAATGAGTCAAGGTATCATGGCATGTGTCACTCTAATTCTCAAAACATTTGAAGATGTGCATCTAATTCTTTTTGCTTCATGACGTGTGCTTGGATTTTATGCCTTTCCACTTGTCCACACTTGGGGGAATGATAGGATGCCCTAGGATTTGAGTTGCCACTGGTTGGGTTTATGAAAGGTCATCGTCCATTCCCACCATACTTATCACTTTTCATTATTTTCCCTCTCATCCATCCCCTACATTTGTTCGGGCATTGGGTTTTCCAAGATAGCAAAGGGTTGCCTCTTACCTTGTGGGAAGAAGGGGCCAAAGGCCCAGAGGGTAAAAGTAGCTGGAAAAAGATAAAAGCCAAAAGAACAAAATCTTCAGGTGCTTCGCCTAGGGATCCCCGAGAAAGAAATAAAAGGCTTCTCAGCAAGAAATAGAGGAACCCATAAAATAATAAAATCAAGACCTAGTTGTAGGATAGGGGGCCTCATCACAAGCCAGCCTATTAGGTACATGGGCATGTAGCGGTATGACACTACCATTCAGTTGGTCACTAGGCCAGGGTAGTGGCTCTTGGTGGCATATCCAAGAGAAAGGGGTCCTCATCACGAGCCAACGTTCTCATCTCCGTGAAATGATTGTGGGTAACACTATCACCATTGGTCACCATGCTAGGGTAGTGTCCCCCAACTATTCTCTTGAAAGAAAAAGCAATAAGACAAAAATATAAAAGGCATTGAATGGGCTTGGAAACATTTGCATCCATGAGAAGGTGTAGCTCACCCTCTTCAAAGGCACCCATAGGTAAGCCATACATTTCCCTGTCATCACTGCACCCTTGCTCAAACATGTCCATACCACCTCATCCACTTGCATGACCTGGATTGGTCTTCACCTAGAAACATCATGTTATCGCACAATTTGTAGTTAAGGTTAAAGACGGATCAAAGAAAGGCAAACTGGGGTAACTGAGACTATCCCACCACTGTTACCTCAATGGGATAGCTCTTTTTGTTTAGGGTGGTAGGCCCAGAGGAGACATCCCCGGTGACCTGGGGTTTTGAGAAGGCAAAGGTTTGAAAGGCTAAGTATAATATTCCCCTCACAAGTCATCATCAATCAGAAAGTCCTGGCTAATCAACCAATAAAGATAAGTAATAACCAAAAAGTGTACCTGCCCGAGACAAAGCAACAAGAAAACTATAGATGTGCAAGATTACTTGCTGGTTAGTACTTCATATAAAAGATTTTATGATAATAAGAAATTGACCAATAATATTGATGAAGTAAATCAATGTTTATAAAATAGCTATGATTAGACAATGTCACTTCACAATAAATGCTAAAGAAACATTGCAATGATGAATAGCAATCAATGTAACAATACTAGGAGCAACGCTTTAGCCAATCATTCAATTGCTTTAAAGATAAATAAATGTTGCATAGAGATGTTTATAGCATGAATAGATGACGATAGAAATAGGGTTAGTGATTGTTAGTTTAAGCTAGGGTTAGAAGGATTAGTAATCGTTCAAAGTATTTGGATGTGTGTACGATCAAGGTACTCAACACAAGAAGTCTTATATCAGTGCGTTATTAGGGAAAATGGAGTCAAAACAATTGCAAATGTTGAAGGGTTGTGATGCTAGTGATATGGCTAAAGAAAAGAGGATTAATTGTTGAGGTGTTGCTAAGGCAAGGCCTCAACAATGAAACCCTAGGGGAGAAAGGCTCACTAAGGTGTAGAAACTCTAAGACTTAGTGCTTTTTCCTCCTTCTTCAGCTTATTAACAAGATAAAAACGACTAGCTTGAATGATAAATGTTATGGCTAAGGACAAGAGGGTTTAATGATGAAGTGTTGCTAAGGCAAGGCTTAATCAATCAATCCCTAGGGAAAACAACTCACTAAGGTGTAGAAAACCTAGGCGTTAGTGTGTTTTCTCCTTCCTTGGCTCAAAGACAAGATAAAAAACGGATAGGCTAAAAGAGTAGGAGTAGAGTGTTGCTATGGCAAGGCTCTATCTACTTAAGCAAATTAAAATGGCTCTTGGCTTATCTTAGTAGGGACATGAAACAAGGACACCAACATGTGCTTGTCCCCTAGGGTTTAATCCAACAAATTATAATAACAAAATGCAAGTAAACAAATACTATAACCATTCAATGAAGAAGTGTTTTGCAGAAATTCACTTACATTTATCAAGCATTCATATAACCATACCCTAGTTGTAAACCTTCCACCAAGAAAATTTCCAAAATAGTAAAGAAATAGACTCCTTCAACAAGTGTGCGTCAATTTTCAGCCAAAATCCCTATAGAAGGGCGCAAATTTCAGACCTCACTATGTGTGAGTGAAAGATGATGTCCAAAAAAAGGGTTTTATCTCTCTACTTATACAATACAAATGACCTTAATTAAGTTTTAGGTCACCAAAAGGCTAACAAGGCCAAAATACCAAATAATATTGTTTTACATTAAATTTCATAAATTAAACCCTAATCAAGCAAAAGCAAGACGTCATGCCCTTTCTAGGGTGATGTTAGCCCTTTTTAGGAAAGCATAGGCCTCCTGGAGCAAAACATTAGCCCTCCTTGGGCTTCTCCAAGCTACCACACGTGCCATAATTGCCATGATTGCCTGCCAAAAACGTCCACAGTGCTGGATGATGTCATGGGCATCTTGGTGACGTCATGGGCCTTCTAAGGCCAACGTTCCAGTGGAGAGGGAAAACCCCCCCTAGGTAAGGCTCTGTCAGGGTGCCTCTGTGGAACGTCCTCCTCTTCTCTAGTGCAAACACATATGTCTTGTCTCTACCCCCTGTTGGGGTCTCAACATCCATTCGGTGGGCTCTTTAGCCCCATGGAGGTCCAAACTAATCATCTCCCTATGTGTACCTATCCAATATGGTACCTGTCTATCGGGTATGATCTTGCACATCAACGGATACGCCCTCCATGGACTCATAAGTCACAGGGATCATAGCAATGTTAATCACATACAATCATCAATTTTATTAAACATGTGCATAAAACCCCTTTTACCCAGTCAAATGCTCAAAGACATTATACAAATTTGCAAGGCTAATTTGGAGGAGGTGACAGGGCGTCCTATTGGGATAGTGTCCACTAGAAAAGGGATGTTTCCGGAGGAGATCGAATATAAGTCATGTATATGGGTGAGGTGGATAAGGGATGTCCTGACAAGGGGTGCAGTGATAGCAGGGAAATGCAAGGCTTACCTGTGGGTGCCTTTGTAGAAGGAGAGTTGCACCTATCCTGGATGCAAATGTTTCCAAGCCCATTCATGCCTTTTATCTTCATTTATTTATTGCTTTCTTCTTTCAAGAAGCTAATCAGGGGACACTTCCCTGGTGTGGTGACTAGTGGTGGCAATGTTACCCACAAGCACTTTCACGGAAATGAGAAGGTTGGCTCGTGATGAGAGCCCCTTTCTCTTGGCCATGCAACCAAGAACCACTACCCTGGCGTGGTAACCAGCTGATAGTAGTGTCATACCGTTAGGTACACATGGACCTAAGAGGCTGGCTCGTGATGAGACCCCCTATCCTCTGACCAGGTCTTGTTTTATTATTTTTATGGGTCCCTCTTGTTTCTTGCTGAGAAACTTTTTATTGCTATCTCGGGGATCTCTGGGTGAAGCATCCCGAGGTTTTATTTTCTAGACTTTTATATTTTGCCAACTGCTTTTACCTTCTGGGCCTTTAGCCCCTTCTTCCCACAAGGCAAGGTAAAACCCTTAAATTATTGTCCAACCCAATGCCCAGACCAATGTAATGGGATGGATGAGTGGGAAGTAAGATGGAAAGTGATAAGTATGACGGGAGCGGATGATGACTTTTCATGAACCCCCCCAGTGGAAACTCAAAACCTATGGGCACAAGCTTACTAGGGCATCATGTCATTACCCCTAGACATGGTCAAGTGGATAAGTATAAGATCCAAGCACCCATTAGAAACAAAAATAACTAAATGCACATATTCAAAGGTTTTAAGGATCAGAGTGACACATACCATGATACTCGGACTCATTACCTCATGGAGCAAGAACCATCTCTGATACAGGACCAAGCCGAGGTGATGGATGTTGTTGTTGTTGACAAAGTGGAAGCGTTGAAAGGAAAAAAAGATGGGCCCTCCAGGGCCATGCTCAAGTCAATCTGGCTCTCGATACTCCATGTTTAGGACCTATGGGCCTCGAGACTTAATCTCCTTAGTTATCCCTAAAAGTGGGGGATAACACATCCCACGTCCAATGAGAATTAGCCCAATAGGACCTCCTGAAACCCTCTCCAAACTTGGCTTGTAGAATAGCATAATGTCTTTGAGCACTTGTCTGGGAAAGGGCTGTTTTATGCACATGTTTAGATAACTTGATTATTAGACATGATTGACATTGCTATGATCCCTGTGACTTATGAGCCCATGGAGGACGTACTTGTTGTTGTTGTAGGGCCACACTGGATAGACAGGTACACATGGGGAGATGATTAGCTCGGACCTCCATAGGGCTAAAATCCAACCAGATGGATGTTGAGACCCCGGCCAGGGGTAGACACATATCAGAGGCTTGCACCGGAGAGAGAGGAGGACGTTCTACCAAAGACAGCATGGCAGGCTTGGACCCAGGGGGGTCTGGTCCTCCCACTATGATGTTGGCCTTCGAAGGCCCATGACGTCACCTATGTCACCCTTGATGTCACTCAACATTTGATGGACATGATGGAGGCAATTGTGTGTCAAGTGGCACGTGTGGCTTGATCTAGATGCCTTGGGAGGCCTAACGTTTTGCTCCTAGAGGCTAACGTTTCACCTGGGAGGCCCAATGTCACCCTAGAAGGGCATGACGTCACCTCTTTTGCTTGATCTAGGGTTTAATTTGTCAATTTTATGTAAAAACTAGATATTACATGTAAACTTGCCATGTTGGCCTTTTAGACCTAATTTTGTAAATTAAAGGTCATTTTCACTGTATAAATAAGGGATTTTTCCCTTGTATTTTTCATCATCTTTCACTCACAGAAGTGAGGTCTGAAATTTGCGCCCTACTTAGGGTTTATTGACTGAAATTTGGTGCACACTTCTTGGAGGAGGCTAAATTTGGTGTTTCTTGGCATTTTTCTTGGTGGAAAATCTTCAACTAGGCTTATTGATAGATTATTCTTGGTGGATGTAAGTGAATTTATGCAATCCTTCTTTTTTTTTAATGGTTATGGTACATGTATGTTTCATTTATTCCAAGATTATGAAATTTATGGTTTAAAACCCTAGGAGAACAAGCACATGTTATTGTCCTTGTCTTAACAAATTTTCACCTACTAGATTGTCCTAGAAACCCTACTTTCTTGAAGCATTTTGTTAAGAGCCCTATCATTGTATCACCCTGGCATCATTTGCTTATCAAGCCATCATTTACTTCATCCTCGAGCTAAAGAAGGAGAAAAACCGCTCGGGCCTAGGGTTACCTACTTCCTAGTGACCATTTTCCTCCTAGGGTTTAGTGATTGGGGCCTTGGGTTACCAACACCTCAATCACTAACCTTCTTGTCTCTAGCTCTCACATTATCATTTGTTCCTTCAAGTTTGTTGCTGCAAAGTGACTCCATTAGCCCTAAAATGCACTGATTTAGACCTTGAATTTGATTGATTGATGAAATGAACCCTTAAATCGTTTACCTCAAGCAATCTACTAACTTTTCCTAACCCTAAAGTAGACTAATTTACTAACCTACTTGTTGTTGTTACAAAAGTAAGCTACAACCATTTATTACAGCAGTAAAAGCACTTAAAAGCAATTGCAAAAGTTGATTTAGACACTTCCTAATTAGCTTCTGACAGCTGCTAGTACATCGCTATTATTGAGTTATTATTTTTGGTCATTATGAAGCTCTTTTAAGGCATTTATTGTGAAGCTATTATCTTGTAAATATTGTTGTTATAAAAATTATGTTTTCTTCATATTGCATCAACTTATCGCTTTTATTGATTAGTCCAAGGTTTATGAAGCACTAACATCAAATTGTACTTGCAAAAGATATTGTTTTCTTGTTGTTTTGTTCTGAGTAGGTACATTTAAGCACATCATTGCTTCATTAATTAAAACCTTGGGGCTTTCTGATCAATGTGCCTTGTGAGAGGGAATACCTTTTATTGATACTTTAACCTTTGCCTTCTCAAACCCCTAGGTCACCTAGGACGTCTCCCCTGGGCTATCATCCCTAAATAGAAAGAGGTATCTTATTAAGGTGACAGTGATAGGATAACCTCTTGTTACGCCAATTTGTCTTCCCTTAGCCTTTCCCTTCGGGACAAGTACAAATTGTGTGATAACATTTTGGCATAGTTGTCGGGGAACACTGAGTCAATTCTCCTCAAAGACAACACTTTTCCATAAGCCTTTCATCAAAAGCCTTTACTTTTCAAATCTTTCCTGGCGACTCCACTAAGGGTGATCTCCTCATCCCTTTGATAGTTTCAAGAAAATTATCTGGCGACTCCAATAATGATAAAACCAACCATGACTTTTCAATGGGACCCGGGAAAAATCAAACCTTTAGACATGAGTAAAATCTCAGGTTACCCTTGACAAATGCCCCCGAAGTATGAGAAATGTCTCCCTAAATTTACTGGTAGTGATCGGGAAAGAGTCGACTATCACATGAGTGATTTATGGGCTTTCTTTCCATTTTTACCCTATTAGTGATGACGCTGAAGATTTGGCAATGAAACTCTTCTTTTCCACTCTTCATGGAAATGCTAGGAAGTGGTATGACAACCTCCCTGATGCTAGCATCGTATCTATGGAACAATTGGAAGAAACATTTCTCAAAAGATGGGGTATTAAGTTGGAAGAAATCCCAGTACTACTAAAAATACTCGAGCATATAAAACAAACTGAGAATGAAACTATTAGACAGTTCCAGGATAGGTTTGAGGACATACTATTTCGAATTCCTGGAAGTAATCATCCTAAAGACAAGTACCTCGTTTCTCTCTTTACCAATGCACTCTTAATTCATTTAAGGTTTCCCCTCAATAAAAAGGGCCCTAGAACGCTCCATGAGGCTCATGACATGGCTACAAAAATCGAGACAAATATCACCTTATCCCAGGAAGGACACCTATTTACCCCAAACACTCTTAGTTTGGAGAGATTAGTTTCCCTTGAGACCTTTATTGCTGATTTCCAAGAAGAAGGGGAAAAAAGCATCGACCAACAACAGGGTAAGGAGGAGGATCTTGATGAGGTTTTCCAATCCAAGAAGGAAGAACAAAGGATTACTAATTCTTCTGCCAAGAACAATGAAGACGTGGTTGAGGAGCTAGAACCTACGGAAATAAAAAACAACGATGAAGTATTGATGTATCCTCCTCCTTTTGATGAAGCCATCCAAAATCTCATTTTTCCTCCACAAGAAGAAGAGACTGAGGTTAGTAACTTTCCTTTTCAGGATTTTGATAATACCTTATTCTATGATTCAGAGAGTGAAGGAGAAATAAAATCCTCATGCAAGGTAGAGTCTCCTTGTTGTACACTTGAAGATGTAGGGGCAAGTCTTGAGGGCGAAACAATCTGCATGTTGTCTCATTTAATAAAGTCACCCAAGTCCTTGAAGCTCCTACACAAGAAGAAATAAACACGGTGAGTTACCCTCCTTTCAAAAATTTTGATGATTCTTTATTTTATGATTTGGAAAGTGAAGAGGTGCTAGAGGAGCCCATGGATGCTTTAAATCCTTCATGTTATGATGAAGATAGTAACATTGTTGATAATATTGATGAGCTCATACATGTTTGAAGGTGTAAGTGGTATGTGATTGGTTCTAATAAGGATCCCATTTACGACATTGAAGGTCATTTCTAGAAGTTTCCTTTGCAACTATCATATGAGGTTACTAATTTTGACAATTGACAATGAGGAGATGATATAATTACAGATATTTTCCAAACACCCAAGGATGAACTAGTCCTATATTATCCTGATCATTTTTTATCATACCTTGAGGATTTTGATGAATATTCCTTGAGCATTTGGATCTTTTATATGAAGAGAATTATCAACCATCTTTATGCTCAGATCTTGATAAGAGTGAGGAAGTTGCTTTTCTAAAACAAGATACTTGCGATAAGATTTTCCACCTCCCTTTGATCACTTTACCTCGCTATGTCACTAAGGGTGTGATTTGGAAACATGTCCCTTATCCCAAGTCTTTTGTAGGACAAAGCCTCCTTTAGGAATTTAGGGGAAGATTGAGTACCTTAAGAAAGAGCCTATTATCACGATCTTCCATCTTCCCCTTAAGAAATTGTCAGTCGTCCTCTAGGTTCTTGCGAGTCCCTTCCCAGGCCTCAAATTGTGAAGACATCCGAGGTAGCCAACTTTCAGACTCTTTGAGTTAGTCTTTTGAACCTTTGACTTTTCACGATCCCTTTTTGAAATGGATTGAGCACTTTCCTGAGAGAATGTCTAAGCACCATTTTTCTCCTCCCACCCGCCTTCATGAGCTAGACCTTACGATTTCCAATGCTACAATACATTTTCTAACTCATGTTGTTTTTGTAATTAACTTATCATTGCTTTAGTTTATGATGAAGCACAGAGGTAGGTATTGTGAGACATTGCTAGGATGGTTTCACTAGCTATTTGACTACACCTAGCATTCAACCAACAGGTAAGTAGAGGTAAGAAGGTAGGCATTTTGCACTCATTGTGTATACCATCTACATTTCATGCTAGAGTAGTTGTATTTCCATTTGTATATATGCTTTCTTACTTTCATTTTATTGTACCATACATGAGCCAGGGGTTGAGATCTAGCAAGTCACAGGTCATGCCAGAGATGTTGAGGTTCTCATGTGCTCTACGGTGAGCACATGTCCCCGAGTTGGAGTCAAATGTTATCCCCTAGCCTAGGGATAAGTAGGGAGATTATGTCTCGAGGCCCACAGGTCCTAGACATGGAGTACCGAGATCCATATTGACTTGAGCCTGGCCCTGGAGGGCCCATCTTTCTTCTTCAGTGCCTCCTTCCTGTCAACAGCAACAGCAGCAACATCCATCCCATCGGCCTAGTCCTTCAGCAACAATGGGTCTTTCTCCATGAGGTAATGAGTCCAGGTATCATGGTATGTGTCACTCTGATTCTCAAAGCATTTGAATATGTGCATCTAATTCTTTTTGCTTCATGATGTGTGCTTGGATTTTAGGCCTTCCACTTGTCCACACTTGGGGGAATGACAAGATGCCCTAGCAAGTTGGTTCCCTTAGGATTTGAGTTGCCACTAGGTGGGTTCATGAAAGGTTATCCTCCATTCCCACCATACTTATCACTTTTCATCATTTTCCCTCTCATCCATCCCCTACATTGGTTCGGGCATTGGGTTTGCCAAGCTAGCAAAGGGTTGTACCTTACCTTGTGGGAAGAAGGGGCTAAAGGCTCAGAGAATAAGAGTAGTTGGCAAAAGATAAAATCCAAAAGAACAAAATCTTCAGATGCTTTGCCCAAGCATCCTTGAGAAAGAAATAAAAGACTTCTCAACAAGAAATAGAGGGACCCATAAAATAACAAAATCAAGACCTAGTTGGAGGATAGGGGGTCCCATCACGAGCCAACCTATTAGGTCCATGGGCATGTAGCGGTATGACACTACCATTCAGCTGGTCACCACGCCAAGGTAGTGGCTCTTGGTGGCATATCCAAGAGAAAGGGGATCTCATCACGAGCCAACCTTCGCATCTATGTGAAATGTTTATGGGTAACATTGTCACCACTAGTCACCACGCCAAGGCAGTGTCCCCCAACTATACTCTTGAAAGAAAAAGAAAAAAGACAAAAAGGTAAAATGCATTGAATGGGCTTGGAAACATTTGCATCCATGACAAGGTGTAGCTCACCCTCTTCAGAGGCACCCACAGATAAGCCATACATTTCCCTGTCATCACTACACCCTTTCTTAAACATCCCCATACCACCTCATCCACTTACATGACCTAGATTGGTCTTTACCTAGAAACATCCCACGTCCAATGAGAATTATCACAATAGGACCTCCTGAAACCCTCTCCAAACCTGGCTTATAGAATAGCATAACATCTTTGAGCACTTGTCTGGGAAAGGGGGGTTTTATGCACATGTTTAGATAACTTGATTATTAGACGTGATTAACATTGCTATGATCTTTGTGACTTATGAGCCCATGTAGGGCGCACTTGTTGTTGCAGGGCCACACCCGACATATAGGTACACATGGGGAGATGATTAGTTCGGACCTCCATAGGGCTAAAATCCCACCTGATGGATGTTGAGACCCTAGCTAGCGGTAGACACATATCAGAGGCTTGCACCGGAGAGAGAGGAGGACGTTCCACCAGAGACAACCTCAGAGGCCTAGACACAGGGGGGTCTTTCCCTCCCACTATGATGTTGGCCTTGGAAGGCCCATGACATCTCCTATGTGACCCTTGACATCGCCCAACGTTTGATGGACACGATGGAGTCAGTTGTGTGTCAAGTGGCACGTGTGGCTTGATCTAGATGCCTTGGGAGGCCTAACGTTTTGCTCCTGGAGGCCAACGTTTCACCTAGGAGGCCCAACGTCACCCTAGAAGGGCATGACGTCACCTCTTTTGCTTGATCTAGGGTTTGATTTGTCAATTTTATGTAAAAACTCCATATTACATGTAAACTGGCCATGTCGACCTTTTTGAGCTAATTTTGCAAATTAAAGGTCATTTTCACTGTATAATAAGGGTTTTTTCCCTTGTATTTTTCATCATCTTTCACTCACACAAGTGAGGTCTGAAATTTGCACCCTAATTAGGGTTTATTGGCTGAAATTTGGTGCGCACTTCTTGGAGGAGGCTAAATTTGGTATTTCTTGGCATTTTTCTTGGTGGAAAATTTGGAGGTAGCAGCAGGATGCACTATTGCTTGTGACAAGTATATTCCACAGATGAGCTTGACCTTGGGAAGGTACACATTGACACAGGACTTCTATGCAGTTGATATACTTGAAACAAACATCGTTTTGGGAGTGCAATGGTTAAGCACTTTGGGGCCAATCACCACAAATTACAAAACTATGGAGATGTCTTTCAACTCAGAAGATGGAAAAAGGGTCATGCTTAAGGGGATGACAGGAGATGCGCCAAGGATGGTGACAGCCAAACGTATGCAAGCAATATTTGGGCGAGAGTAGGTAGCCTACGCAACAGAGTGTCTCATTATGGACATGAGCCATGAGGGACGCAAGCAGCACTCTCCAGACATACAGAAGATACTTCACAAGCATGAGAAGGTCTTTGGACAGATTCCACCAGGGCAACCACCAGATAGGGGATTTGAGCATATCAAAGAGTTGGAGGAGGGGGAAAATCCGATCATCACAAAACCATAGAAGCATCCCAAGAAGCATAAGGATGAGATTGAGCGTGCCATTAAGGAGTTGTTAGACATGGGGCATATTAGGCCAAGTTCAAGTCCCTTTGCATCATCAGTAGTATTGGTAAAAAAGAAGGATGGTTCCATGCGCATGTGAATTCATTATCAGGGATTAAACAAAAAGACCATCAAGAACAGGTATCTCATCCCAAGAATTGATGAACACTTGGATGAACTTCACGAGGCAGTGTACTTCACGAAGATTGAATTATGCTCAGGGTACCATCATATTAAGATGAGGGATCAGGATATACATAAAACAACTTTTGGATGTCACTATGGACAATGTGAGTTCCCAGTTATGCCCTTCGAGCTAACCAATGCTCCAGCCACCTTTCAATCATGCATGAACCATGTTTTCACGAAACAATTAAGGAAATAGTTGTTGGTTTTTTTTGATGACCTATTAATTTATAGCAAAACTTGGGAGGGGCAACTTAAGCATTTGGATGATATTTTGGGAATCATGGAAGAAAAACCACTATATGCTAAGGAATCCAAGTGTGAATTTAGGTTAACAGAGGTATTGTACCTGGGCCATATCATTGGGAAAAAAGTGGTACAAGTGCACCAAGAAAAGATACAGGCCATATTGGATTTCCCCACACCTAAGACCCTTACAGAACTCAGGGGGTTTCTTTCGATTTGTTGTTATTATAGGAGATTTGTTAAAGGCTTCTCACAACTATGCACATCTCTAACTGATTTGACCAAAAAGGGAGCCTTCAAGTGGTCAATGGAAGCACAACAAACATTTGAAAAGATGAAGAAGGTAATGAGCACTTGCCCTATGTTGGCACTACCAGATTTCAAGCAACCATTTGTTCTTGAGTGTGACGCATAAGGTGAGGGCGTGGGAGCTATAATTATGCAAAATAGACATCCCAATTCCTATGAGAGAAGGAAACTCAGAGGGCCAGAATTTATATATACCATTTATGACAAGGAGATGCTAGCAATCATGCATGTGTTAGCTAAGTTCAGGCAGTATTTTGTGGGGGCTAAATTTGTAGTCAGGACTGATCATAATAGACTAAAATATTTCCTAGAGCAGAAAGCTCTCAATGAGCGTCAACAAAAACGGGTGAGCAAAATTTAGGCATATGACTTTGACATTGAATTCATGAAAGGGAAAAATAAAGTGGTGGCAGATGCACTATCTAGAAGACCATCAGTTTATTCCTTATCGAGCATTTTTGTTGATTGGAAGTCACAATTATTAGTGGAGTACTCAAAGAATAAGTTTGCATGTGGGTTAATGGATGGCCAGGTTTCGGATGACAGATTTCAGGTACGGGATGATCTTATATATTACAAAGATAGAATTTTTCTCGTCCCGGGATCAAAGTTCAAATGTAAGATACTTAGGGCATATCATGATTCACTACTAGAAGGACATTAAGGCTTCCTCAAGACTTATAGGAAAATTAGAGAGAGATTTGTGTGACAGGGCCTCAAGGAAGATGTCATGCGCCATGTCAGCAGAACAAAGATGAACACACCCACCCAACAGGTCTATTGCAACCACTTCCCATTCTAGAACACAAATGGGAAAGTATATCTATGGATTTCATCACAAGATAGCCCAAGGTACAAGGATGGAATTTTTGTCGCGGTGGATCGTTTGACAAAATTTGCTCATTTTTTTTCCATATCCATGGAGTATAGCTCAACTCAGATAGAATATTTACTTTTCAGAGAGATCTTCAAGTTGCATGGGTTACCCGGGACTATTGTTAGTGATAAGGACATTAGATTCATGAGCTCATTTTGGCAGGAGTTATTTGGATTTGTTGGTACAAAATTGTCCCTGTTGTCGTCCTTATACACACTTGCAAATGTGGACTAAGTCTCAATTCACTTAGTGTGTCCTTGGAGGCACAATGCCTAAGTTCAATCGCATAGTTTGTAGTTGGAGTAAAGGATGGGTAAATGAGAGGCAAACTGGAAAAACTGAGACTATCCTACCACTGTAACCTCGATAGGATAGCTCTTTTTGTTTAGGGTGGTAGGCCCAGGGGAGACGTCCCCGGTGACCTGGGGTTTTGAGAAGGCACAAGATTAAAAGGGTAAGTATAACTTTCCCCCTCACAAGTCACCACCGATCAGAAAGTCTCAGCTAATCAGCCAATAAAGACAAGTAATAACCCAAAAATTGTACCTACCTAAGACAAAGCAACAAGGAAACTATGCATGTGCAAGATCACTTGTTGGTTAGTACTTCATATAATCAAAGACTTTCTAATAATAAGCAATTGACCAATAATTAATGAAGCAAATCAACGATGTATAATAGCAATGATTACAATATACACTTCACAATAAATGCTATCGGAGCTTCACAATGATGAACGACAATCAATGTAACAATACTAGAAGCAACACTTTAGCCAATCTTTCAATTGCTTCAAAGATATAACAAATGCTGCAATGTATGAAGATAACTCAAATCGATGATAGCAGCAATAGGTTTAGTAAGTGTTAGTCTAAGCTCGGGTAAGAATGAGTTGATGATTGTTCAAGAATATTTAGAAGTTGTGTGTGATCAAGGTACTCAACACAGGAAGTCTTAGATCAGTGCGTTATTGGGGAAAATGGAGTCAAAATAGTTGCAAATGTTGAAGGGCCAAAATGATAGTGATATGGCTAAAGCCAAGAGGGTTAGATGTTGAAGTGTTGCTAAGGCAAGGCCTCTATAATGAAACCCTAGGGGAGAAAGGCTCACTAAGGTGTAGAAACCCAAAGCCTTAGTGCTTTCTCCTCCTTCTTTAGCTCATTAACAAGATAAAAACGGCTAGCTTGAGTAATAAATGGTACGGATAAGGACAAGAGAGTTTAATGATGAAGTGTTGCTAAGGCAAGGTTTCATCAATCAACCCCTAGGGGAAAACGACTCACTAAGGTGTAGAAACCCTAGGCCTTAGAGTGTTTTCCTCCTTCCTTGGATCAATCACAAGCATAAAACGGCTAGGCTAGAAGAGTAGAAGTAGAGTGTTGCTATGGCAAGGCTCTATCTAACTTCAACAAAACAAATGGCTCTTAGCTTAACTTAGTAGGGACATGAAACAAGGACACCAACATGTGCTTGTCCCCTAGGGTTTAATCCAGCAAATTATATTAACAAAATGCAAGTAAAAAATACCATAACCATTCAATAAAGAAGTGTTTGCAGAAATTCACTTACATCCACCAAGCATTCATATAGCCAAACCCTAGTTGTAAACCTTCCACCAAGAAAATGCCAAAATAGCCAAGAAAGAGACTCTTTCAACAAGTGCACATCAATTTTCAGCAAAAAACCCTAAAGTAGGGCGCAAATTTCAGACCTCACTAAGTGTGAGTGAAAGATCCTCTAAAATGAGAGTTTTGGCTCTCTACTTATACAATACAAAGTGACCTTAATAAAATTTAGGTCACCGAAAGGTCGACAAGGCCAAAATACGAAATAATATTGTTTTACATCAAATGTCATAATTTAAACCCTAATCAAGCAAAAGTGAAAACGTCATGCCCCTTCTAGGGTCACATTAGCCCTTTTTAGGGCAGCATTGGCCTCCTGGAGCAAAACGTTAGCCCTCCTTGGGCTTCTCCAAGCTGCCACACGTGCCACAACTGCCTCCCAAAACATCCATAAATGTTGGATGACATCATAGGCATCCTGGGTGACGTCATGGACCTTCCAAGGCCAACGTCCTAGTGGAGAGGGAACAACCCCCCTGGGTAAGGCTCTACCAAGGTGCCTCTGCGGAACGTCCTCCTCTTCTCCGGTGCAAACCCCTCTGTCTTGTCTCTGCCCCCTGCTAGGGTCTCAACATCCATCTAGTGGGCTCTTCAACCCCATGGAGGTCCGAACTAATCATCTCCCCATGTGTACCTGTCCAATATGGTACTTGTCCATCGGGTATGATCCTGCACATCAACATATACGCCCTCCATGGGCTCACAAGTCACAGGGATCATAGCAATGTCAATCACATCCAATCATCAATTTTATTAAACATGTGCATAAAACCCCTTTTACTCAGTCAAGTGCTCAAAGACATTATACAAATCTGCAAGGCAAGTTTGGAGGAAGTGACAGGGCGTCCTATTGGGCTAATGTCTACTGGAAATGGGATGTTTCCGGAAGAAATCAAATCCAAGTCAAGTTAATGGATGAGGTGGATAAGGGATGTCCTGACAAGGGGTGCAGTGATAGCAGGGATATGCAAGGCTTACATGTGGGTGCCTTTGTAGAAGGCAAGTTGCACCTGTCCTGGATGCAAATGTTTCTAAGCCCATTAATGCCTTTTATTCTTCATTCTTTAGTACTTTCTCTTTCAAGAAGCTAATCAAGGGACACTGCCCTGGCATGGTGACCATTGGTGGCAATGTTACCCACAAGCACTTTCACGGAAACGAGAAGGTTGGCTCTTGATGGGACCCCCTTTCTCTTGGCTATGCCACCAAGAACCACTATCCTGGCGTGGTAACTAGCTGATAGTAGTGTCATACCGCTAGATTCCCATGGACCTAATAGGCTGTCTCATGACGAGACCCTCTATCCTCTGACTAGGTCTTGTTTAAATATTTTTTATGGGTCCCTCTTGTTTCTTGCTGAGAAGTTTTTTACTGCTTTCTCGGGGATCCTTGATCGAAGCATCTCGAGGTTTTATTTTTAGGCTTTTATCTTTTGTCAGTTGCTTTTACCTTCTTGTTATTTAGCCCCTTCTTCCCACAAGGCAAGGTACAACCCTTAAATGATTGGCCAACCCAATGCCCAGACCAATGTAATGGGATGGATGAGCGGGAAGTAAGATAGAAAATGGTAAGTATGACGGGAGCGGACGATGAATTTTCATGAATCCCCCCAGTGGCAACTCAAAACCTATGGGAACAAGCTTACTAGGGCATCCTGTCATTTCCCCCAGACATGGTCAAGTGGATAAGTATAAGATCCAAGCACACGTTAGAAACAAAAAGAACTAAATGCACATATTCAAAGGTTTTAAGGATCAGAGTGACACATACCATGATACTCGGACTCATTACCTCATGGAGCAAGATCCATCTATGCTACATGACCAAGCCGAGGTGATGGATCTTACTGTTGTTGACAAAGTGGAGGCACTCAAAAGAAGAAAAGATCGGCCCTCCAGGGCCATTCTCAAGTTGACCTAGCTCTCGATACTCTATGTCTCAGACCTGTGGGCCTCAAGACATAATCTCCTTAGTTATCCCTAAAATGGGGGATAACAAAGCCCATTGTCACCTTGACTTGAACTCCTTTCGTCTAGGCATAATCCTAAGGAAGCCAAGGGGGGTAGACCCTAGTTACTATGTGAATTATTAGATGTCTTCTAGGAGTTAATTTTAATTTGCTAAAGGTTTGGGGAAACTAGCCTATATGAGAGGCAAACAATGCAAATGCAAACCTTCAATGCAAAAGCAAAGCCTTCCCTAAGACAACTGAGACTAGTGCCTAAGGTTGGGTAAGGGGTCAACTAAAATTACAACAAAGAGATCTAAACAAACCAAAGAATAACTTTAAAAGTTAGATTAGATATAAAAGAATTGAAGCAACTATCAACAAAGTAAAGAATATCTAAATGATACAACTAGATACAAAGATACAATAATCAACAAATGATATGAACAAGCACTTGTTAGATCTAACTTCTATTTTGATTTTGCAAGAATGAAAGGAGATAGATCAAGATTGCATCAACAAAAACAACTCAAAACCCAAACATTGAAGTGCCCCAAGAGAGGTGCACAACTTCAAAGGGGTTGCTCAAGAGACCAATGCGCAACTTAAGAGTTAAGATAAAACTTGAAGAAATTGCCTCCACGGGCACTAATGTGCATCTTCTAGGCTCAAGATGTTCTATTACAACGTTTAAAAAATAACTTGAAATGTAAAATGCAAAAAGTAAAGAGCATGAACCATGAAAATGAATGATAAAGTTAAACCATAGGTTGCTTGTGAGTAGATTTTAGAATTGTAGTTAATTAAGTGAATGTGATATCCTAGACTAGATGACTACCCCAAAACTATCAATAGCAAGCTTGAGCAAATAGTAACGTGCTATCAATAGCAAGCTTGAGCAAATAATTGCAACAAGATTGAGAGAAGAGCAAGAGCAAAAGAGAGAAGAGTGGGAGAGGAGAGAATTTGGCATAATAACAAAAATGAGAGTAGATGTGAAATGAGGGAGGGGAGGCTTTCTTTTATACTTGGGATCCAAGAGTGACCCCTTTTGGATGCTCTCTAAGTGTCATTCAATCAAGAGTCATTGACCATCTCAAGGGGGGCGCACTTTTAGGGTTTTGGACATGTTAGGGTTTTGGTAAATAAGTGAGTGGGTGAGGTGGCACCTTTATGACAAATTGCAACAACAAATTAGACTTCGGAGAGTGAACTTAGGGAGAAAGCAAGTTTTTCAGTTTACTTGACTTTCTCGTCAAGGGCAGTGCAACTTCCTTAGGGAGATGGATGGTATGAAGTGGTGGCTAGGTGAGGGGGGTGTTTAAGTTAGGAAAATTGTTTCTCTAACTTAGGAAAGGGGTTTAGGATTGTCTCCCACTCTTTTTCTAACATTTTTGCTTCACTATTACAAAAAATTGACATTTTGATTTTGTCAATTAAGCAATTAAATTGTTGACTCTAGACTAACTTAGACTCCTCATGGACAATGACCTAGCAAAACTTGTTCAATTGAGTTGAAACTTGGTCCAAGGGTGTAGGGGATCTCATTCCATTTCTTTTGAGTACAAATAGCCCTATCAAAAATACCAAAAAAAAAATTACATTTTTACATCAAAAATAATTAAAATTACCATTAATTAGGTAATTTTAAAAAATTTAAAAAAACTACATAGAGTCAACAGAATTCTGCAAGACCCTAGGAGATGTCTAGCATGGTCATTTACAATATTCCTAGACACTACTCATACATAGGGATCGATCATTAGAACGCCTTTCACCACTTTAAGGATTATTGTGGGAGTGAAAAACTCAAGGGTAATTAAAAAGGCTAGTTAGGCCAAATTAATTACCTAAGGAAAAAAAAACACTCGATGAAAGGACTTCCTGTTATCGCTCAGTTTGTAGTTTAGGTCATAGGCTAAAAGATAGAGAATAAACTGGCTTAACAGGAACCTTCTCCACCCAATGTCACCTCAATAGGGAGGTTCTTTCTGTTTAGGGAGGTTAGCCCAGAGGAGACGTCCCCGACAACCTGAGGTTTGAAGAGGCAGAAGGTATAAAGTCAAGTTTTAGAGTTCCCTCCTCACAGGCTACCACCAATGTCAGACAGTCTAGCTAATCAGCCAATAAATGAAATGTATGCCCTATTGAAAACACCTGCCCGGAACAAGACAACAACAACACAATATATGTATGTAGGCTATAACTCAAAGGGTTAGTACTTCAATAACTATTTGATATTATTCAATAAGTAATGTAATGCGATAGATATAAAATGAAGTCAACGTATTGTCAATTAGCTATGAAAGATCATCAATTCATCAATATCTATAGAGATGACTAAGCCAACAATATATCCAATCAACAATTTGCTCCATAAATGCTTGAAATCATCATTTGATTACTTATATTCAACTTTTGCTGTGTCAAGATGAAATATCCAACTGTGACGTCAGCCCTAATTAGGTTAGTTAGGGTTTCAAAATTTAAGGTTTTGAGAAATGTTTTGTACACTAAAACTTCAACATTGGAGGTTAGATATCAGTGCCTTAGGGTATATGGAGTCAAAAGATAAGGGCACAAGGTCTTGAAAGGATGAAGGCTTAAAGACTAGAGGGAAGGGTTCTAGAGTGCTGCAAAGGCAGGGCCCTAGAATCAAAACCATAGGGGAAAGCGGCTCACTCTAGTGTTTCTTAAGCAAGGCCTCGTGCTCTTTCCTCCTTCTTTAGGTCAACTTGGCAAAAACGGCTAGCATAAAGAATAAGTCTAAGGGAGAAAGTGTTGTAAGGACAAGGTTTTCAAACCCTAGAAAATGAAGGCCCTAGGTGTAGATAACCTAGGCCTAGGACGTCACCCTCTTTCAACCTATAAACTTCAAAGCTAGCTCAAAGGAAGAAGCAAGATAAATGTAGCAAAGGCTAGGCTTAATCCCTTTCCTTCAATGGCTGAAAAATCTCTCTCTAAGGGGACATGTAACAATAACCTACTTGTGTGCTTGTTACCTAGAGTTTTAAATCAACAATATAATAAGCAAATGCAAGAAATTACACCTACAACCATTCAATTAAGAAGTTTTGTAAGAAAATTCACTTACATATCATGAAGAGAAGCATAAGTAAACCCTAGTTGTAAACCTTCCTTGAGAGAAATGCCATAAAATGCCAAAAATATCCTTCCAATAGCAAGTGCGCCTCACTTATGCAACAAACTGCTGAAAGAAAACCCTAAATGAGCAATGAGCAAGACGTCTAGCCCCTTTGAGGGAGACATTAGCCCTTTTAAGGACAAATCACAGCACTAGGTGACAAACGTTGGCCCTCTCTAGGCCTCCAAACTCTGCCACACGTGCCAAACTGCCCTGTAAAACTGCCATGCGCTAGAGGTGACGTCAACGACCTCTAGAGGACGTCCTGGGTCAACAGAGGGACACGTTCCACCTGCAGTGGGTCAACCCCCTAGGGCTGGGCTCAACCAAGGTGTCCTGGATGAAAATGTCCTTCTTCTTCTTTCGTGCAAAGGCTCGACCAATCACTGTCCTGTCTCTGCCCCTGATGAGGTCCCAACAACCATCTGATGGGCTCTTCAACCCCATGGAGGTCCGAACTAATCATCTCCCCATGTGTACCAATCCACTTGGTACCTGTCTGTCGGGCATGGTCCTACACATCAAAAACTTCACCCTCCATTGGCTCATTAGTCCTCGGGATCATAGCAATGTCGATCATATTTCATCATTAATTTTATCAAATGCATGTATAAAACCCCTAACATATCATTCAATAGCTCAAAGAAATTACAATAACCTGCTATACAAAGCTGAAGAAAAGACAAAATGCCCTATTGGGCTAGCATCCATAAGAAGAGGAAAGTTTCCAAAGGATATCATCCAAGCCATGTAATACGAGGTGGTGTGGTCAAAGGATGTCCAGACATAGTGGAAGACAGGGGTGATATTATCCGTGGGTGCCTTTGTAGGAGGCGAGCTGTACCTGTCATGGATGCAATTCTTTCCAAGCCCTTTATTGCCTTTATTCCTTTTTTTTATTTATTACTTTTTCTTTCTTTTTATTTCAAGGTCTAACTAGAGGACACTGCCTTGGCGTGGTGACCAGAGCTGACAGTGTTACCCACAAGTACTTTCACAGAGATGATAAGGCTGGCTCGTGATGAGACCCCCTTCCCTTGGCCATGCAACCAAAGGTCACTGCCCTGGCGTGGTAACCAGATAATGGCAAGGTCATACTGCTAGGTACCTATGAACATAATGGGTTGGCTCGTGATGAGACCCCCCATCCTCTTGGTTAGGTCTTGTTTTATTATCTTTCTTCGGGTCCCTCTTGTTTCTTATCAAGAGGGCTTTTATTGCCTTCTCGGGGATCCTTGGGCGAGGCATCTCTAGGTTTTATTTTTTATGGCTTTTATCTCTTACCAGTTGCTTTTTACCCCCTGGGCCTTTAGCCCCTTCTTCCCACAAGATAAGGTGTAACCCCACAAAAGGTCATCCCAATGTCCGGACCAGGGGAATGGGATAGATGAGTGGGAGATACGATGTAAGAATGATAATATGATGGGAGCAGACGATGGCTCTTCAAAATCCCCCCTGGTGGCTAACCAAAACCTATGGGCACAAGCTTGCTAGGGTACCCCGTCAATCCCCCCAACCATGGTCAAGTGGGTTAGTGTAAGATCCAAGCAGTCGTCAGAAATGAAAGGAATCTG
>ML781278.1:642170-653183 GCA_009831015.1 Picea engelmannii | reverse complement strand
ATATGACACATACCATGATACCTGGACCAATTACCTCATGGAGCAAGAGTCTTCTCCGATACAAGTCCAAGCCGAAGGTGATGGATGCTGCTGCTGCTGACAGGACAAGTTTGATGAAGAAGAAGAAAGATGGGCCCTCCAGGTCCATGCTCAGGTCACTCATGCTCTCGGTACTCCATGTCTTAGGACCTGTGGGCCTCGAGACATGATATTCTAGTTATCCCTAGAAATCGAGGATAACATCTGGCTCCAACTCGGGGACATGTGCTCACCATAGAGCGCATGAGAAGCTCAGCATCTCTGGCTTAAACCTGCAGACCTGCTCAGACTGGAAAAGGGCATTAGTAACACAGGTGGGGTGGTATTGCCACCCCGCATATATAGATATATGTATATAAAGTAATCATAAATGCGAATAGAAAGTGAAATACTTACCTATACTTACTTGTTGGCTACATGTTGGTGTAGTCAAACAACCAGTGAAGCCAACCCAACAACGTTCCTCGATACCTGCCTTTGTGCTTCATCATAAACCAAAACAGTGATATATCAAGCACAAAAATGTCATGAGTTAGAATATATATCATATCATCGGGAATCTCAAAGTCTAACTCATGGAGGCAAGTGGGAGGGACAAAATCCTACCAAGTCCATCTCTGAGGAAAGTATTCAATCCACTTCAAGAAAGGGTCATGAAAAATCCAAGGTTTAGAAAGCTGACCAAAAGGGCCTGCAAACTGGCTACCTAAGACATCCTCACGCTTTGAAGTCAAGGAAGGGGTCGACAAAGATCTAGCAGACGACTGGCAAACTATCAAGGGAAAGTGGGAAAACTGGGATAACTGACTCAAACTTGCAGTACCCAACCAACCCTTGTAGTCTAGGGTTTGCCTAGGAGGAAACTCAACATTAAAAAGGTACTTCCCAACTACACCTTTAATGGAAAAGCACGGTAAAGTAATAACAGGTGGTTGGAGTGAAAAGTCATGAGAATCCTTCTTTAGGCAAACAATGTTTTTAATCCTATCCAAATCCGAGCATAGTGGCGGTTGATAGTCATCTTCATAGGGTAAATCTAAGTGCTCGGAGGAGTACTCATCAAAGGCCTCAAGGTAAGACCTGAAATCATCAGGCAAATGTTGTACTCGGTCAACCTTGGGTGTTCGTGGAGAGTTAGTAAAAATCTCATCTCCCTGTTGCCACTGTTCAAGAGCTTGCTGGGATAATTGCGAAGGCAACACTTGGAGATGACTTTTTATGTCATAGATGGGATCTGTATCATAACTAAATGCATCCCATCTACATCTCCCAACATGTATGAACTTGTCGAAATCAGCTATGTCAATATCAGTATCATAACATGGAGGAGTCAAAACATCCAATACTTCTGTACTCTCCATGTCATAAGGTAAAGAACCACTAAAAACTTGGAAGGGGGAATAATTTACCTCGCTTAATCCTTCATGTGCAAGAGCTTCAAGTATTTGGATAGCTTCATCAGGTGAAAGATCTGCCTCTACATCTTCAGCCTTGAGACATAGGGGATCTAGCTTGTCCAAGGGTTCCATTCCTTCTTCATTCTCTGAGTCATAGTACAAGGTATCATCAAAAGAATGAAAATGACTTACCTCATTCTCTTGATCTTGTGCAGGAGGGACATGATCTTGGAGAGCTTCATTAGATTGAGGAGCGATTACCGATGCTTCATCCTCATAATTCACGTCTCTGGTTTTATCTTCGTTGCATTCTATTGGATTATGGGAGAGGTCTTGCTCCTCTTCAAGGGGTTGATAATGGTCTTCATAAACCTCATCTCTTATATCAGAGGATTCTTGGTATTGATCATGATAAGCTCTCCTGAGATCTTCTACAATCTCAGTGGTGAATCCTTTGTGGTGTAAGGTTACCATGAGGTTTTGAAGGACATCTTACATTTGGCAATCTGGCTTAGTAAGGTCTATAAACCTACTGATGAGGTGTATGAAAGATGATACACCCCTGTCCTTGCAACAACTCTTAAAACGATTTTGTAAGTAGGATGGCAGAGTGAGTAAGAACAACTTTATAAGAGCATCCTCTCCTCCCAAGTTTATCTCACTCAAATACTCCAAAAAATCTACTATGTGAGGAGTTGGGAGGCCCAAAAACTTTGGAGAGTTGTTTAGCCATTTTGTATCAAAGTAATTTGGGTATCCTTGAAAACTTCTGAAATCAATACTTTGATACATTTGTTCCCAATGTGCCATGATCCCATAACTTGGAAATATCACAGAAAGTAAGGTGGCACCTTGAGAAATATTAGTGGAGTCGCCAGATAATTTGCCTGAAACTATCAAAGGATAAGGGAAAACACCATAGTGGAGTCGCCAGGTAAGCTTGTAAGATAAGGCTCTTGAGGCAAGGCTTACCGAAAAGATTTGTTATTTGAGGAGAATTGACTCAGTGTTCCTCGGCAACGGCGCCAAAATGTTATCGCTCAGTTTGTAGTTTAGGTCATAGGCTAAAAGATAGAGAACAAACAGGCGTAACAGGAACCTTCCCCACCCAATGTCACCTTAATGGAGAGGTTCTTTCTGTTTAGGGAGGTTAGCCCAGGGGAGACGTCCTCGACAACCTGGGGTTTGAAGAGGCAGAAGGTATAAAGTCAAGTTTTAGAGTTCCCTCCTCACAGGCTACCACCAATGTCAAACAGTCCGGCTAATCAGCCAATAAATGAAGTGTATGCCCTATTGAAAACACCTGCCCGGAACAAGACAACAACAACACAATATATGTATGCAGGCTATAACTCAAAGGGTTAGTACTTCAATAACTATCTGATATTATTCAATAAGCAATGTAATGCAATAGATATAAAATGAAGTCAATGTTTTGTCAATTAGCTATGAAAGATCATCAATTCATCAATATCTATAGAGATGACTAAGCCAACAATATATCCAATCAACAATTTGCTCAATAAATGCTTTAAATCGTCATTTGATTGCTTATATTCAACTTTTGTTGCATCAAGATGAAATATCCAACTGTGACATCAGCCCTAATTAGGTTAGTTTGGTTAGTTAGGGTTTCAAAATTTAAGGTTTTGAGAAATGTTTTGTACACTAAAACTTCAACATTGGAGGTTAGATATCAATGCCTTAGGGTATATGGAGTCAAAAGATATGGGCACAAGGTCTTGAAAGGATGAAGGCTTAAAGCCAAGAGGGAAGGGTTCTAGAGTGTTGCAAAGGGAGGACCCTAGAATCAAAACCCTAGGGGAAAGAGGCTCACTCCGGTGTTGCTTAAGAAAGGCCTCGTGCTCTTTCCTCCTTGTTTAGGTCAACTTGGAAAAAACGACTAGCATAAGGAATAAGTCTAAGGGAGAAAGTGTTGTAAGGACAAGGCTTTCAAACCCTAGAAGATGAAGGCCTTAGGTGTAGATAACCTAGGCCTAGGACGTCACCCTCTTTCAACCTATAAACTTCAAAGCTAGCTCAATGGAAGAAGCAAGATAAGTGTAGCAAAGGCTAGGCTTAATCCCTTTCCTTCAATGGCTGAAAAATCTCTCTCTAAGGGGACATGTAACAATAACCTACTTGTGTGCTTGTTTTCTAGGGTTTTAAATCAGCAATATAATAAGCAAATGCAAGAAATTACACCTACAACCATTCAATTAAGAAGTTTTGTAAGAAAATTCGCTTACATATCCTGAAGAGAAGCATAAGAAAACCCTAGTTGTAAACCTTCCTTGAGAGAAATGCCATAAAATGCCAAAAATATCCTTCCAATAGCAAGTGCGCCTCACTTATGCAACAAATATGCCCAAGAAGGGCGCAAAAATCAGACCTCACAAGTGTGAGTGAATTGTGTTATGTCAAAATGAGGAAAAACATCCTCAATTTATATCATTCAATGACCTTTAATTAAAATTAGGTCATTAAAACAATCGACAAGGCTAACAACTAAAAATCATACTATTTTACATTAAACTGTTAAAAGAAAACCCTAAATGAGAAATGAGCAGGACGTCTAGCCCCTTGGAGGGAGACGTTAGCCCTTTTTAGGGCAAATCACAGCACTAGATGACAAACGTTGGCCCTCTCTAGGCCTCCAAACTCTGCCACACATGCCAAACTGCCTTGTAAACTGCCATGCGCTGGAGGTGACGTCAAGGGCCTCTAGAGGACGTCCTGGGCCAACAGAGGGACACGTTCCACCTACAGTGGGTCAACCCCCTAGGGTTGGGCTCAACCAAGGCGTCCTGGATGAAAATGTCCTTCTTCTTCTTTCGTGCAAAGGCTCGACCAATCACTGTTCTGTCTCTGCCCCTGATGACGTCCCAGCAACCATCTGATGGGCTCTTCAGCCCCATTGAGGTCCGAACTAATCATCTCCCCATGTGTACCGGTCCACTTAGTACCTGTCCGTCGGGCTTGGTCCTGCACATCAAAAACTTCGCCCTCCATGGGCTCATTAGTCCTCGGGATCATAGCAATGTCCATCATATTTCATCATTAATTTTATCAAATGCATGTATAAAACCCCTAATATATCATTCAATAGCTCAAAGACATTACAATAACCTATTATAAAAAGTTGAAGAAAAGAGAAAATGCCCTATTGGGCCAGCATTCATAAGAAGAGGAAAGTTTCCAAAGGATATCATCCAAGCCATGTAATACAAGGTGGTGTGGTCAAAGGATGTCCAGACATAGTGGAAGACATGGGTGATATTATCCGTGGGTGCCTTTGTAGGAGGCGAGCTGTACCTGTCATGGATGCAATTCTTTCCAATCCCTTTATTGCCTTTATTCCTTTTTTTATTTATTACTTTATCTTTCTTTTTATTTCAAGGTCTAACTAAAGGACACTGCCTTGGCGTGGTGACCAGAGCTGACAGTGTTACCCACAAGTACTTTCACAAAGATGATAAGGCTGGCTCGCAATGAGACCCACTTTCCCTTGGCCATGCAACCAAAGGTCACTTCCCTGGCATGGTAACCAGATAATGGCAATGTCATACTGCTAGGTACGTATGAACATAATGGGATGGCTCGTGATGAGACCCCCCATCCTCTTGGTTAGGTCTTGTTTTATTATCTTTCTTCGGGTCCCTGTTATTTCTTATCGAGAGGCCTTTTATTGCCTTCTCGGGGATCCCTGGGCGAGGCATCTCCAGGTTTTATTTTTTATGGATTTTATCTCTTACCAGCTACTTTTTACCCCCTGGGCCTTTAGCCCCTTCTTCCCACAAGATAAGGTGTAACCCCACAAAAGGTCATCCTAATGTCCCGACCAAGGGAATGGGATAGATGAGTGGGAGATAAGATGTAAGAATGATAATATGATGGGAGCAGACGATGGCTCTTCAAAATCCCCCCTGGTGGCTAACCAAAACCTATGGGCACAAGCTTGCTAGGGTACCCCGTCAATCCCCCCAACCATGGTCAAGAGGGTTAGTGTAAGATCCAAGCAGTCGTCAGAAATGAAAGGAATCTAATGCATATATCTAAAAGTTATAATGATCAAATATGACACATACCATGATACCTGGACCAATTACCTCATGGAGCAAGAGTCTTCTCCGATACAAGTCCAAGCCGAAGGTGATGGATGTTGTTGCTGCTGACAGGACAAGTCTGATGAAGAAGAAGAAAGATGGGCCCTCCAGGGCCATGCTCAAGTCACTCCTGCTCTCGGTACTCCATGTCTTAGGACCTGTGGGCCTCAAGACATGATCTCCTAGTTATCCCTAGAAATCGGGGATAACACTTCCCTAATAATAAAGTCCTAGGCAACTAACCTACAATATGATCCATGCAAACCCATTACATTATTATCCCACGCAGGGGAGCGTAAATTCCAATTACAAAAAGCACTATCGGGGCCAAAAATGCCTTGTAGAACCAGTAAGTATTCAACTTAGTTGCACCATCAGGTACATAGCGTCATGGCACATGGAGTTGACCCCCTAGTTGAAATAGGTGGTCAACAGACCCGTAGCACTAGTTATCATCCACAAACAGATGGCCAAAGGAAGATAGTCAATAAATGGGTGGAAGGATATCTCAAGAACTATGTGATAGGACAACAAAGGGCGTGGGCTAAGCGGTTACACTTAGGTGAGTACTGTTATAACACCACTCACCACATGTCCATTGGCATGACTCCTTTCAGGGTGTTATATGGCTATGATTCGCTCACTTTCATTGAGATTGCTTTTGGGGACAATAGAGCTCCTATGGCTAAGGAATGGATACGAGAAAGTCAGGACATTCTTAGAGAGCTCAAGGATCATTTTCAAAGGGCTCAAAACCAACAAAAGTTTTATGCAGATAAACATCAAGTAGAGCGTAGCTTTGAGGTAGGGGACTTGGTCTACCTAAGGCTCCAACCTTACCGACATGCATCCATCAAGAGAAGTGGAGCAAAAAAACTCAAGCCTCAATTTTATGGGCCATACAAGGTGAGTAGAAAGGTGGGAGTGGTTTCTTATGAGTTAGACTTACCACCTGGGAGCAAGATTCATAATGTCTTTCATGTGTCGTGCCTTAAGAGAGATTTGTGGCAGCACATAACTATTACTGAAGAGTTGCCACTAGTTTATGAGGAAGGTCAACTAAGTTTGATACCGGAGGAGATATTGGAGACGAGGGAGAAGAAGATGAGAAACAAGAGTATCAAGGAGTATTTTATCAAATGGAAAATTTTGTCAATAAAGGACGCCACTTGGGAGGGTGAACAGGTTTTGTAACATCCAGGTTTGGAATTGCTTGTGGGCAAGCAATTTCAAGCAGAAGAGACTATAATGTCCCCTTCCATGTGATATTGACCATGAGGGACTTAGTAGCCTAGTTGTTCCCCTAGGCTATAGTCTTATTGGAAAAAGGGGACAACTATTCTCTTGGGGTTTTTCCTCGAAAGGTAGAATGGTCCAGAACAACTATTCTCCTGGGGCTTTGCCCAGACAGGTAGAATGGTCTGTCTCCCTGTAATGATCCCACGCCAAATTTTTCGCTTGGAATCACTAACTACCACTGATTCGTTGATGTGCAGGTGTTTATTGAGTTATCCAATTATTAAGTGTGTTCATACAAGATTCATCCAACACATGAAGATCACAATACATTCAAGATATAGAAGCACAAGCAAAGATCCGACCTTTATTATGAGCAATATGGAACCAATACAATAGATAGTCGATCTGGAACAATCCTCAGATGACCAGATAGACAATAGATATGAGCTGCTACAAAATGCTCTGTCAATACAAAATAAGCCTCCAAAGGCTGAGTAAGAAATGAAGATTAATACAAACAGATCTGAATGCCAAACCCTCCAGCTGAAGAGTGCCACGCTCCAATAGAAGGTTGAAACCCTCAATAACTCGACCCAACTGCAAGAAGACTCCAAATGAGCCCAAACTCTGTCAACTGATAGATCTAGGTGATAGGAACACCCCTCTGAAATCTCAAGTTGAACGACCAAGACAAACTCCTCCAAACTGTGATTCTTCTGTTGAAGTTGCGCCCTCCTGGATGCCTGGAACCCTAGGTAATTCGGCCATGATGAGAAAAGCCTCCAAATGCCCTGAAACTCCCCAGGAATGTAGATCAGGCTATAGAGACCCTGTGGAAGAAGTTTCAGACTCAGATTCTAGATGAAGCTCTCTAGATTTGAGATTTACTGAATCCTAGGACGTCCCCTTTGTCTCCAAGATGTCCCAATCTGAAGCAAAATATCTGATGGTGATAACTCTCCAGAAAAGCCCTCAAAATGATGGTTGTGCTCTTGCAAATAAAACCCAAGTGACGAAATGGCCATAGGCTCTCCTGATAAGCTGGATCGAACCCTCCTCTAGGTGATGGTGCGCCCTTGCTAGAATCTCAAGAACAGTACAGCCTTGCTATCTTCTGAAGCGCTAGATGGAAAGATGATGAGTGTAGAATGGTGTGGAGGAGTCTTTCATCCCCGAGACCAAGCTGTGGAACAAGGTGAGTGGGTCTTTAACCACTAAGTTGTTCACAAGGGTTTGTACAACAAAACCCCCAAACTGAATGCTCAAGAGCAATAACAAGCAATATGCCAAATCCAGAATGACTAATAGGTGCGCCCCGGTCTCTTACTTATACTTCTCCTTCTAATTCTCTGTTGAGTTAGGTTAACGCCCAGGGTTAGCTTCTATTCTTCTATTGAGTTATCTTTTACTCCTTTTATCCTTTTTCTTTCTTAAGTCAACTTAAAAATATAACTTTAGTTTAGTTGACTTTCCCCCTCAGTGTGAGACTATGACCTAGTGGGGGTGCCCAGGCCACTGAGTCTCCTCATCACCTCTCTATCAAGAGGTGGGGGACATTACAATCTCCCCTACTTGAAATTGCTTGTCCTCAAGCAATTCCAAACCTGTTTCTCTTACCACATGCTCATTTTCCCATGTGGCATCCTCAATGGGTAAATCCTTCCATTTGATCAGGTACTCTTTGATGCTTCGATTTCTAAGCCTTTTCTCTTGGGCCTCTAATATCTCCTTCGGAATCAAAACAAGTTGTCCTTCCTCATCCAGGGGAGGTAATACCTCAATGGGTCTGATGTGTTGGCCGAGGGCTTTCTTAAGGCAGGAGACATGGAAAACATTGTGTATTTTACTACCTTGTGGAAGCTCCAACTCGTAAGCTAGAGCCCCTATCTTCCTGCTAACTCTATAGGGTCCAAAGAAACGTGGTTGTAGTTTATCTGCTCCGCTCCTTTTTATGGAAGCCTGCCTGTATTGTTGGAGTCTTAAGTAGACCAGGTCCCCAACCTCAAAAGTATGATCAATTTTGTGCTTGTCTACTTGGACTTTTTGCTGGTTCTGTGCTCTCTGTAGATGATCCTTCAGCTCCCTGAGAACGTCTTGGCTCTGTTGTATCCAATCCTGTACCAGAGGTGCCCTGCTGTCACCGAAAGAGATCTCCCCAAAAGATAGGGGATCATAGCCATACAAGGCCTTGAATGGTGACATGCCTATGGACGTATGTTGGGTGGTGTTGTAGCAGTACTCTCCCAAGTGCAACCATCTGGCCCACGCTTTCTGTTGTCCTGCCACATAATTTCTGAGGTAGCCTTCCACCCACTTGTTGACGATTTATATATGTCCGTCTGTCTGAGGGTGATAGTTGGTGATAGGGGTCAAGGCTGTACCAACCAACCTGAATAATTCCTGCCAGAATGTACTCCTGAACCTGCTATCCTTGTCGCTGACAATGGTCTTGGGTAGGTCGTGCAACCTGGAGATTTCCCTAAAGAACAGTTCGGCCACCTGTGCTGCACTGAAGTCAATGGCTATGGCGACGAAGTGTGCGAACTTTGTCAACCTGTCCACTACTACAAATATGTAGTCCTTCCCTTGTGTCTTTGCCAGCCCGGTGATGAAATCCATGGATATGCTCTCCCATTTGTGCTTCGAAATGGGTAGGGGTTGTAGCAATCCTGCTAGATGCGTGTGCTCATCTTTGTTCTCCTGACATGTAGTACACTCCTTGATGTGCTTAATCACATCCTCCTTGAGGCCCTTCCATGAGAACCTCTCTCTCACCTGCATGTACGCCTTGTTGATTCCCTGATGACCTGCCATTGGTAAGTCATGGTACGCCTGTAATATCTTAGCCTTGAAGGTCGATTCAGGAACCAGAAAGATATGGTCCTTATAGTAGATGAGATCTTTCATAACCTTGAAATTATCATCTTGTATCTGCCCATCCAATAGCTAGCATGTGAACTGATATTTTGCATACTCCATTGCCAGATGGTCTTTCCAGTCAATTGATACCCCGGTCATGGAAAAGATGGATGGCCTCCTGGATAACGCATCAGCCACCACGTTGTTCTTCCCTTTGACAAATTCAATGCCAAAGTCATAGGCCTGTATTCTACTTACCCATTTTTGCCGCCTCTCATTCAAATGCTTCTGCTCCAATAGATATTTGCGACTGTTATGATCTGACTTGACCACAAACCGGGCACCAACCAAGTATTGCCAGAATTTGGCTAGTGCATGCATGATAGCCAACATTTCTTTGTCATAAACGTTGTAGAGTAGCTCGGGACCCCTAAGTTTAAGACTCTCGTAGGCAAGAGGGTGCCTCTTCTACATCAGTACGGCCCCTATTCCTTCCCCAAAGGCATCACACTCCAAGGTAAAAGGGAAACTAAAATCTGGAAGGGCTAAGACTAGGCACATACTCATCACTTCCTTCATCTTGTCCATCATTATTTGAGCCTCCTCGTCCCACTTGAAGGCTCCTTTCTTAGTCAAATCAGTCAAAGGCGCACACAGCTGAGAAAATCCTTTGACAAACTTCTTGTAATACGTGCACATACCCAGAAATCCTCTCAATTCTTTGAGTGTCTTAGGAGTAGGCCATTCCATGATGGCTTGTATTTTCTCCTAATGTACCTATACCCCTTTTGCCCCGATGATGTGTCCTAAATAGAAAACCTCTGTCATTCCAAACTCACATTTGGACTCCTTAGCATACAGTGATTGTTCCTCCATGATTGACAAAATCTGATCCACATGCCCGAGATGTTCCTCCCACGTCTTGTTGTAGATAAGTAAGTCATCAAAAAATACCATCGGGTACTTCCTCAGCTACTTGTTGAACAAATGGTTCATACATGATTGGAATGTAGCAGAGGCGTTGGTTAAGCCAAAGGGCATCACCAAAAACTCATAATGGCCGTAGTGACATCTAAAAGTTGTTTTTGAGATGTCTTCCTCCCTCATCTTGATCTGATGGTAACCAGAGCGAAGGTCAATCTTAGTGAAGTAGATGGCCCCATGCAATTCGTCCAACAGTTCATCAATCCTTGGTATGCATACCTATTTTTGATGGTCTTTTTATTCAAAGCCCTGAAGTCAATGCACATCCTCATAGTGCCATCTTTCTTCTTCACCAGCACTACTGAAGAAGCAAAAGGGCTAGTGTTGGGCCTGATGTGCCCCATGTCCAGAAGTTCCTTGATGGCCTTCTCTATCTCATCTTTGTACTT
>ML781278.1:611439-632858 GCA_009831015.1 Picea engelmannii | reverse complement strand
AAGTATTAATAATCTTGGTTTGGGGTAGTTTAACTTTGATTTATTTGTAAACATTTTGTAATTGAACCACCCTCAAACATAGTTGACCCCATTGCCCAACCTTAGGCACTAGTCTTTAGTTGACTTAGGGAAAGGGTTGACTCTCATTTTGATTAAGACTTGCACTTGCATTGCTGCTTGATCATCCTAAGCTAGTTTTCCCCTTAGCCTTTAATCAATTAAAATTAACTCCTAGAACATTAACTTTAAAATCAACTTAGTAACTAGGGACAACCCCCCTTGGCTTCCCTAGGAGTGAGCCTAGAAGGAAGAAGTTCCAGTCAAGGTGACAGTGTGGACTTGGAACTTAGACATTGTGTCTCCGAAGGCACACTAAGTGAGTTGGACTTAGCTCACGTTAGCAAGTGTGCATTAGGACAGCAACATCTTTGGCGCCGTTGCCGGGGATCGAACCCGGGTCACCCGCGACACTTGACAACTGGTGCTATAATGAACTTGACAAAGAACTGTTAGTCTTCCTTCCAGTGACAGTTGCAAACATGGAGCAGATGACTCCATTAAGTGGTGAGGTAGGTGATCTCACCAAGTACCAATTATAAAGGAAGCGTGTAAAGTAAAAGGACTTTTGGACATCGTTCACTCAGTGTGTGTGGACCAATGTCAACCTCCTCACTAAGTGGGTATGTATACTATGTTTATTTTATTGATGATTTCTCACATAAAACTTGCATTTGTTTCATGAAAGCAAAAAGTGAATTATTTAGTAAGTTAGAGAAATTCAAGCACTTGTGGAAATCTTATCTGAAAAGAAGATAAAGATCTTGAGGTTCAATAATGAAGGAGAGTACACCTCATATGACCTCAAAACATTCTACAAAGAGGTCGGGATTAAGAGGGAGCTCACAACTCCCTACAATCCTCAGCAGAATGGTGTAGCAGAAAAAAAGAACCGATCCATTGAAGAACCTATTAAGGCAATGATAAAAGACCAGAATCTATCCATGTTTCTATGGGGAGAAGCAACTATGACAGTTGTATATGTTCATAATAGAAGTCCTCATCGTATATTGAAGAACATGACTCCTGAAGGAGTCTTCTCTGGAAAGAAGCCAAGTGTTGAACACTTGAGGATCTTTGGTTTTCTTGTCTATATTCATGTTCCCAAGGACAAAAGAAAGAAGTTGGAACCTTCAGGAAAGAAGGGCATATTTGTTGGATATAGTGAGGCATCAAAAGCTTACAAAATCTGTGTTCCAGGTCAACAGAAGGTTGAAATCAGCAGAGATGTGACTTTTGATGAAAAGATTGCCTTCAGGAAATCTATAGAAGATTCCATGGATTCCAATGATGAAGAAGAACATGAAGGTCCCAAGGAAGAACTACATATTCTCCATAACATCCCAATGAAGAACCAGAACAACCACTTGAACCTGTGGAACCAGTTATTGTACCTGAGACCAAAAAGCGACCAGCATGGCTCAAATTCACCCTAAAAGAAGAAAAAAGACATAAAGCTCCCAATAACACCTTCAGGGAAAGCTAGAGGCCCAAAAGATTCTCTAGTTATGCGGCACTCATGACAAGTCTTGTCAATGTAGAACCTTCCAGCTTTGAAGAAGAAGTCAAGAAGAAAGAATGGAAGGAAGCTATGATGGAAGAATATCAATCCATCATGAAAAATGACGTATGGGAAATTGTGCCTAGACCTGAAGGAAAGTCTGTAGTCACTTCAAAATGGGTTTACAAGATAAATCATATTGTAGATGGGAGTATCAATAAATACAAGGCAAGATTCATGGCTAGAGGGTTCTCCTAGCAAGAGGGAGAATACTATGATGAGACGTTTGTTCCAATTGCCAGATACACCTCTATTAGAGCCATCATATCTCTTGCAACATCCATGGGTTGAAGTTTACATCAGATGGATGTAAAGACCGCTTTTCTTAATACAGTAATTGATGAAGAAGTATACATAGAGCAACCTCTAGTTTTTGAGGTACACTCGAGAGAAACCCATGTATACAGATTAAGAAGGCCTTGTATGGACTCAAGCAAGCTCCAAGAACTTGGTATGCACGAATTAATAGTTACTTGATGAGACTTGGATTTTCCAAGAGCTATGTTGATCCAAACCTTTATTACAAGGTTGTGAATGATGCACCTGTGATCCTGCTACTATATGTTGATGATTTGTTTCTGACAGGTGCAGAGCCTCTCATTATTCAATGTAAGAGGGAGTTAGCCTTTGAATTCGATATGAAAGATCTTCGTTTTATGCATTATTATTTGGGACTAGTAGTATGGCAGAAGCGTGGTGAAATCCTCCTGGGGCAAGGGACGTATGTTGTAAAAATCCTTTAGAAGTTTGGGATGATGGATTGCAAATCCAGGGAAACTCCCATGGTGAAAGATCTGAACAAGTTGAGAGACTTTCATTCTGATCTAGTAGAATTGTCCCTGTACCAGCAATTGATTGGCTCATTGATGTATTTGGTTAATACTCGACCAAACATTTGTTTTGTTGTCAACACGTTGAGTCAGTTCAAGGCGAAAACTAGACATTAGCATTGGATAGTTGCAAATCACATTTTGAGATATCTTCCTGGGATACTAAATTATGGTTTGAGATATTCCTCAAATAGTGACGTACAGTCGCATGAATTTACTGACTCAGATTGGGCAAGGAGTGCAGATGACAGAATGAGTACTTTGAGTATATGTTTCAGTTTGGGATCTGCTATGATATCATGGGCTAGAAGGAAACAAAAGTTTGTTACACTTAGCACTGCAAAAGTAGAGTATAATGCAGTTTGTGATGCTTGTACAGAAGTAGTATGGCTCCATAAGATGATTTCTAGACTATTTGATCAGGCATTGCATTCGATTGTGATATATTGTGATAATCAAAGTTGTGTGAAGCTTTCAGAGAATATTGTGTTCCATGACAGGTTGAAGCACATTGAGATCAGGTACTATTTTATCTGTTATAAAGTCCAGAAGGGAGAAGTGATTCTCCAGTACATCTCCACCGATGAGGAAAAAAATGATATTTTGACCAAACCTCTGTCCAAGATAAAGTTTGCATACTTGACGGACAAGCTAGGACTTATGGAGATATCCTCCCTTGGTTGAAAAGGAGCAGATGAATTCCTCGATTGAGAGGGAGTGTTGATATATCGCATCATGGATAGTCAGTGTGTTGAAGGGCAGATATTCTCCAGGTGGAGAATGGCCCAGGCAAAACAGATTGGTGATGTACCATGGACAATTGTTCTCCTGGGGCATTTCCCGGATAGGTAGAATGGTCCAGGACAACTATTCTCCTGGGGCTTTGCCCAGACAGGTAGAATGGTTCGTCTCCTTGAGTTCACAGTAGTGACCAGAGTGGGGAGATTGGTACAGAACAAACATTTTCCCTGAGTTCCTAGTAGTGGCCAAAGGGGGGGAAATGGTCTAGGATAGTCATTCTTCCTAAATTCACAATAGTGACCAGAGTGGGAAGAATGGTCCTTATAGCCCATGGCATGGATTTCATCATCTGTTGGGACAATCATTCTTCCTATGTCACAGGCAGTGACCAAGATAGGAATAATGGTCCCTATATCACTCTGTTGAGTGCGCTAAGTCCAACACATGACTTATTCAACATCATGCCTGATTACTCAGATGGAGTATAGCCTCGAAAGATGATACAGACGATGATATATTTTGATGCCATGATGCTACCAGATGATATTGATAGTGATGATGATGCTCGTGACATGATCTGCATGATCATGAGATGGCCTGTGTGGAGACTCTCTCTCTTGTGCACTACCCTTGGAGAAGGTGCACTCTTCTTGTCTTGTGTTGTTGCTACAGTTGGATTTTATTTTCGGGTTCCATCTCGTGTTACTGCTACAACTAGGATTTATCTGTTGGTTCTAGTGTGGATTTCCGAAATCATTCTATCTAGCAAAGGTTAAGGTGCCTAGGGGTGGTCGTGTGCCTATGGTTGGGTGACAATAGTGATATTGTGTATGGTTAAAATGAGCACATCGATTATTTTAACACTATCCCCCTAGGTTCAAGACCTAGTTCAATTCAACCTTTTGCTAGACGCATTAAAGAAAGTGGGATGGCACCTAGGGCTTATGAGTGGATAAACCTTAGTGGTCTTCCTTTAATATTTGACTTGGTTCTATGAATGGATAGCTCTAAGTTTCAAACCTTCACATTCTCTCTTGCTCGGTCTCCTTGAATGCATTATCTTGACTCCATTTTCCCTAGGAAAATAGACGGCACTAGTCTTTTATGCTTGTGATGGTTTACACTCTCAACAACTCTCAAAACCCTCACTTAAATTATTTTTATGACATCATTGGCATGTTAATTGTACCTCAACACTTTGCATATTCATTGGATAACTTGTTGTTGTCACAAAGCGAATGCTACAACCATTAGAGCTGCAATTTATTGTTGCATATTACTTAATATTGTGGCAAAACTTGCCCAGAAAATTGGTTTAGCAATTGGATATTGTTCTCCTTGTTGTAAGCTAAATTTTCAGACTCAATTGCTAATTTTATGGGTTGTTTCTCCTATTGTTGTTATAAAATATTCATTGCTGATATAGATTGGTTTACTGCTGCAATTTTACAACAGCAATTGGTTTTATTCAATATCTAGTGTCTAAAGGTGATTGATATGCAATATAACTTGCTAATTGATGATTTTATACATTGAAAAGTTTATTGTCTTGTACATGTTTCCCAATTACCCCGTTCAATCTATTTCTCCCTTCACCTTCCCTAGACCTAGCCTATCACATCTAAGTGACCGAGATAGGGGTCTTTAGGCCTGGCTAATCTTGCTACTTGATCCCTTGAGGTCACCAGGGAAGCCTCCCTTGTGTTGGACTTCTTTCCTTCACTAAAATGAGGGAAGTATATGCTTAGGTTACAATCGTAGATACCTCCAATTGTTACACAAGATTGGGATCTCATGGAGGGCTTTGCACAAGTACAAATCATGTGATAACATTTTGGTATCGTTGTGGAGGACAATTGAGTCATTCTCCCTACAACTTCTCTTTGGTAAGCTCACCTCAAATCCTTTTCCTAAAAGCTTACCCTGTCAACTCCACTCAAGAAAGAATTCATTTCTTTACCTCTTGATGATATTTACCTAGAGAAAATCATTTGGTGACTCCACCTGTGAGAACCCACAATAAGGTATATCCAAGCAATCAAACCTTTAATCAGCCTGTATTCTAAATGGATCCTCAACCATGGAATACCAATAAATTTATACCCTTTGACATGACTGAAATCCAAGGTTTTCCACATAATCTTCCTGATGATGCTAATACTTGGCTCCCTAAGTTCTCTAATAACAATGATATCTCAGCTAAGGATCATTTGAACAATTTCTATAGCTCTCTCAGCTTGCACAATTTGCACTATGAACATCAATATGTAATGATGAGACTCTTCTTTGCTTCATTAGTAGAGGATGCTAGGTTATGGTGTAACAACCTTCCTTGAAAAAGCATAAAGACATGGAAAGAACTTGAGGGTATCTTTTTGAAGAAATGGGGGGTTAAGAAAGATGGTTCCTTGCTTTTCTCTAAACTTTTCCACATTACAAAAGGAGATCATGTGCTGTCAGTAAATTCAATGCAAGATCTAACGTTTTAAAGGGAGATTTTCTCGATAATTTTGAGCTTGGAGAGGAAATTGTCGAAATGAGATATATTCACTCCCTCCAACGGAAAATTGGTTTCCTATTAAAGGATAAGTCTCCCAATTCCCTTATTGAAGCACAAGAACTCGCCTCCCAAGTAGAAGCTGACTTGGTTGCCTTCAAGCTAGACAATCATTCTGGGAGGGTGAGTTGCCCAAATACTCTAGAAAAAAAACTCATGCAAGTGGAGAAAAACCAAGAGCTGCTTATCCCTAAGATTGACATTCTTGAGAAGGAATATGGTATTTACAAACAAGACCTCAACAAGGAACCTTTTCCATTTCTAAGAGGCAATGCGAGCTTCAAAAGGCCAAAGTTGCTAGAATAGCCAAATCACAACTTCTAGGTCTCATGGGATAAGGATCCAAAAGGGAGGAATTTGTTGAAGAAAGCACTAGCCTTATCTTTCACGAAGAGGATAAGAATCATAATACCAACCATGTGCCTTCACAAGAGGAATCCTTAGGCCTTCAACCCAAGCCTAATGTTCCCATACCTTCACAAGGAATTAGCGTTGAGAATCCTTAGGAGGAAAAGGATCTACCACCGATTCTCCAGTCTACAAATATTGATAGAAGAAATAGGAGGCATGCATCTCTCGTCATCTCATTAGTGATTAATGAAATCCTACTTCACAATTGCATGCTTGATTCACGTGCTTCCACTAATGTTATGTCTTTGAAAGTCATGAATAAACTTAACCTAGAGATTATGTGGCCTTATAAGAATGTTTGTGGAATTGATTCAAGAGCCATCCCTATTTGTGGGCTCATTAAACACCTTAAGGTTAGCTTGGATGCTTACCCCGATATATCCCTTCTCATGGATGTTGTACTAATTGATGTACCTGACGCTTGGGGGATGTTGTTGTCTAGATAATGGGTTGAGACCTTAGGGGGTAGTCTCCAAATGGATTTGTCCTATGCCACTATCCCTCATCCCGAAGGGGGATTTGTCACCCTCTATAGAGAGCCTGTTGTAAGATACCAAGTTGAAGCTCCCCAAATTTCTATGGATCAATTCATGTATTTCATTGAGAAGATGGGAATGTTTTATGCTATTGATCCTACAACTCAAATAGAAGAGTGTCAAAACAATGATAGTATGTGGATTTTGGAATTTGATGGTGCTCATTCTAGTTCTATATTTGGTATTGGGATTTTCCTCATCGCTTCTAAAGGGGCCACTGTTCTTTATTATAGGCTAGAGTTTGACTGTACAAACAACATTGTCGAATATGAAGACTTACTCATAGGACTCAACCTAGTGCTTAAGGGTTATAGGTGACTCAGACTTAGTAGTATCCAAAGTGAAACGAAAATTTGTCACTAATATTGAGAGATTAAGGAGATACATGACTTGGTTTTGGACACCATAAAACTATTTGATGCATTTTCATTTGAAGCCATCCCAAGAGAAAATAACCATGCTGCAAACGCCTTGGCTATCTCTACCGCTACCTTGCAACCTTGTGAATAAATACTTCGTGACATATGCAAGATGGAAGTTGTCTTTCAGCCATTTGTCTTGGATAACGTTGAACATTGGCAGGTCTTCAACAATGATACTCATATCCTTTATTTCTTACAAAGCAGCGAGGAATTCTCGGACTCTCAGGTTAATTTCCTAGATGAATCCATGAACCTGAGAATTGAAGACTTGCCCAATGACACTCTCCCAAAGGGATTTGTGTCTTTGGAAAGAATGTTTGATAGGTGTGATATGTACAAGCGAAAGCATGTTGTCGATCAATCTGATGAATCCTTTGAGGTTGATATCGACTCAAAAAATGACCCAAGGATGGTAAAGATAGGAAAAGGAACTACTCATGCCGAAAGGGAGAGTATACTAAGCCTTACTCGAGAATACAAAGACGTTTTTTCTTGGACATATGATGATCTCAAGGCTTATAAGAGTGATATTATCCAACATGCCATCCCTCTTGTAGAAGGGCCAAACCATATAGGAAGAAACTAAGACATATTAACCTTAAGTTGGCCCCCCAAATCCAAAAGGAACTCCAAAAGATGGTTGACGCAAGGGTCGTAGCCACCATTAGATATTCCTCCTGAATGTCCAACTTGGTAGTTGTCCAGAAGAAGAGCAGAGACATTAGATTGTGTGTGGAATTTAGGTATCTCAACCATCACTTAAGGACAATTACCCCTCCCCAACATGGAACGCTTGTAGCAAAGAGTCACTGGTGTCAGGATGATGTCAATGTTGGATGGTTCTTTTGGTTATAACCAAGTCTTGGTAAGAAAAGAGGATCGACTTAAGACTGATTTTATTATTCTTTAGGGAAGCTTTGTGTATTTAAGGATTCCCTTTGGTCTCATGAATGTTGGATACACCTTCCAGAGAGCAATAGACTTTTCCTTCAGGTACCTAATCGGGAAAATCATAGAGATATACCAAAATGACTTAATAGTTGTTTCTAAGGAAAGAAATGCAAATGTTTCATGCCTTAGGAAGATATTTGACCATTGTAGGAAGTATGGTATTTCTCTGAATCCCAAGAAATCAATATTTGGTATTGATAAAGGGGAGTTGTTGTGACATATAGTCTCTAAAGAGGGCATTTCAATCTATCCAGATAGAGTTGAATATATTAAGAAAATCCCTCCCCCCACCAAGAAGAATTCCTTACAATCATTCTTTGGTAAGATCAACTTTATGGGAATATTTATCCCAAACTTCGTTGAAAAGGTCAAACCAGTGAATGCCTTGCTGAAACATGATGTTATATTCAAGTGGGATAATGACAGTATAAGATCCTTCGAAGATATTAAGGAAGAAATCACCACAACACCTGTCTTAGTTATCCCTAATTATTCCTGTGACTTCATAATCTTTTCATTCACTTCTCAAGACACTCTAGCCAGAGTGTTGCTATAGAAGAATAAGCATGATTATGAGCAACCCGTTGCCTTCATGACAAAAACCATTAGAGATGTCGAGCTAAGGAATTTAATCACTGAGAAGCAAGCCTATGCCCTTGTCAAGTCCTTAAATTGCTTTATGAGCTACGTCGATTATAATAAAATAAAAAGCATACACACCATACCCTGTTGTCAAGGATGTCCTCTCCCAACAAGATTTCCTTGGAACTAAGAGGAAGTGGGTGTCAAAGATTCAAGAGTATGACCTAGATATTAAGCCCACTAAGATCATTAAATGATAAGGCTTGGCTAATATGTTAACCGAAAGTAATGAGGAAGCCATGATAATGGGAGAAAATGACCAAGTCAATGTAGTTGTGAGCGAATTAGAACATGATGAATGGTATTCTGAAATCATATACAACTTGAAGAACCTTTCATGCCCCAAACACTTGGTTGATTACAAGAGAAGAGCCTTAATATTTAAATCCATGAAGTACTGTATGACTCAAGATTATCTAGGTTGGAAGAACCCTGATGAAATTATCCTTAGATGAAAATCGTGACCTTGACAACTAGTACCATCGCAAATAAAAAGCATAAAACCAGCTCCTAAATCGAAGAGTGGTAATGCTGGATTTTTTTTTTAATTTTTAAATTTACATATAAATTGAAAAAAAACTCCCTAAATAAAATTTTTTGTTTTGTTTTTAATTTTAATGTCTTTAATTTGTTTTTTTAATATATTTTGTAGTTTGTGTTTTTTTAATAAAAAAATTTTATATGTCTTTTTTTAATTTTATTTTTTTTATATTGTATTTTCATTTTTCTTTATTTTACTTTTTTCAATTTTTATTTTTTAATTTTTGTTTCTTAGTTTATTAATATATTTTTTTTAATTTAAAAAAATCTAGCTTTGGGTTTTTTTTTTTTAATTTTGTTTATGTTGAGGTTTATTTTTATTTTTTTAAATGTGTCATAATTTTTTATTTTTTTTTTCAAATTGGTATTTTCAATTTATATGTAAATTTCAAAATTTTAAAATTTTAAATAAAATGTTTTCAACTAATACCACTCTTTGATTTAGGAGTTCATTATGTGTATTTTAATTGCGATAGTACTAGTTGTCAAGGCCACAGTTTTAGTTAAGTTGTAATTTTAACTCTGAAGATAAAATTGGTGCTACTAGAAGCATCACTTCTCGTTTCGAGGGTTAATTTTTCAAAATGACATTGGTTGTCAAGGCCATGATTTCAAACAAGTCACAATTTTAACCAACCCCCCAAAAAGGGTGCTACCAATAGCGCCACTTTTTAATTCGGGGGTAAAAATAACCACAAAATAATACCCCTCTAAAAAAATGATAACTCTAGAGAGTTCTCATTAAGTTGGTAACTTTGTTGAATGAGGTGAGAAACTTTGTTAGAACAACCTAACAAATGGGGAGGCTTGTTGATAATTTTTCCAAAATCGCAGTCACACTCCATGTGTTGACCTCAAAAACCTTGTTTCCCATTTGGAAGTAGAAAAAAACAAGCTTTTGATGAATTGAAGGGAAAAAGGCAATGCACTGGTATTCGCACTTCCAAAGTTGAGCCAACCATTTGAAATTGAAGTTGATTCATCACACAATGCAGTGAGAACGATGTTGAAGCATGGAGGAAAACTACCATGTTATCATTTAGATGTTCCAAGCTTCCACATTGAATTATTGCACTGATAGCAAAGGACTCTGGGCATTAGTGCAAGTAGAAAAGAAATGGAAGCATTACATCATGGTTAAAGACACACTACATCATATCTGATCATCAACCTCTATAATATTCATAGGCCAACCAAAAAGAAACTATAAATAGATGGGTTTCTCGCAACAATTTCATCTAGTGATCAAATACAAGATGGAGGTCGCAAATACAGTGGCAAATTCGCTTTCTAGGCCACCAATTCCAAAAAACAGCCACATGCACAAATAATCATGCAAGTTGATCCATTGCACATAAAGAGTACAAAGAAAATAATTAGATGATGTGGATTTTTTATCCTTATATCAACAAGCATCAGGACATAAAAATTATGACAAATATGATGGTCATATTTTTATGTCGAGGATGCGCTTTTCTACAAGTTGGGACAAATTTACACAACTTGAGGAGGAGAATGAATTCAACTCATAAGAGAAGCACATACACCAAGCATGGAAATAGATGTCAATAAGTATGTAAGAGGGTGCACGTTGTGTATCATATGTAAGCCAAGCAAGCCATGTACAAACCACTATCGATTCCTTCAAATCCATGGTAGAGTTTTTATATAGATTTCATTGGAGGAATTTTGCAAGAAAGGAATGGTCATTATTACCTCCCAAGCCTACACTCAAAGATATTCAAGTCCCTAAACATAGTGCAACACTAAAGGCACTTAGGAAGGTTGTCCATTGTTACCACAACAACTCTTCCTCTCACTTTATGAAATGTTCCGGCCAATTTTTTTGTTTTTTTGTTTTTGTGTGCTTTCTTTAGTTTCTTCTTATAAGCATTTATTCAAACAGTTCATATACAACAATTTGTATAGCAGTAGAGTAATGGTGCATAGAAGCTATAATATGTTATGATATCAGCAAGAAAAAAACACCACCAAATCTGTTCCAATTTATCACTAACTCAAAGAAATGAATACACAGCAGAATGGTTTTACAACTGATATAAACTTTACAGATCTAACCTCATGACAACATTGTTACAGATCTGATATATGAAGAACAAGTGACTGTTGTAGGTTGTTTTGATGGCGATTTGTTCCCTTTTTATAACTGTTTGCAATGATAATCTTGTGGTGATATTGCAGAGACCTCCCACTGTGCAAAATCATGCCTTGGAGTGAAGATCTTTGTCCCAAAATGAAGTAACTTGCCCAGCAATCTTATGACTTGTCCCAATCTTCAGATAACAACCCAGAACTGGTGTAACGCTTCCCAACTAGGAGGAGACTTGACCAGAATGGGAGAAAATCGACCAACAAGAGAAATATTAATCCAAGGGCACAGGAATCGATCCCCAACCTCTCAAATATTCGCCCAACAAGACACACGACCTTCATGCAGTCAGTAACTCGGCCCACAAAGATAAAAAGCGTTGCCTTTCACAAAGATTTGTGCCCAACTACAAAGTAATACGCTTAGCATTAAGAAATTTGACCGCCACAAGGATTCATTTGGTCTCCCTTCTCAGAAATCACAGCCTGTATTCTTAGTTTGAATTCTCTTCAACCCAACTCGGACTCTTAAATGAAATTCGACCCATACACCCCAAACTCCATCACCAAACAAATAACTCAGCTACAAATGAAGGAATACCACAGCGAATAGAAATACCTCAGATTTGCAATAAAACACAATGAAGAAATCAGTGTGATCTCTTTCCAAAATGGCTGACTAGGGTGGATGGTTTCACCACCGAAGCCAATCTCTAAAAGTTTCTCCTAGAGTTTCTATCCCAACAGTTCCAAACCACAATGAGCTCTCTCAATGAGACATTAGAAAATATCAAAATTCTAGAATGAGAGAGAGCATCGTCCTTTTTCCCTTTTATTTGTTCGTTGACTCTTTTGCAACCCTTTTACCCTTTTAATCAATTTAAGTGACGTTTCGTATTCTTCTTAAGTCACTTTAGGCGCTTTTTTCCCCTTTTCCCCTTTTTAATTATCTAATGTCGTTTTGTCAGGCACTTTTCCCCTTAGTGTTAAATTTTTAATTAAAATAAAGTACCAAGGCAAGTGTTTCTCTTCCCTAGGCGCCTAAGGGGGAGAAAGTGCCTAATGTGGGTCTTAGTCAAATTAATTTGTGAGATGCAAATTAAAAGGTGACTTTATGATTAAACTGAGGGTGAGTGAAGCGACACCAAATATCAACCACCCATCTAATCTAATCTCAGCTATTAGATTAGAAAACCACTCACCTTCCCTCATGAGGTCGACTAGGGCAAGAGGGTGCACCCACTCTTGGGTAGTTCAAGCATTCTTGTTGAGAGAACAAGAGAGAGCAAGAGAGGAAGTCACTTGGTGAGAGACCAAGGAGAGGATCTTTGGTGAGATGCCAAGATCAAGAAACTCTTGGTGAGATGCCAAGAGAAGGGACCTTTGGTGAGATTTCAAGGTCAGATCTTTGGTGAGATGCCAAGAGCAAGAGAGAGAGGTCGAGCTGGAGAAAAGAGACAGCATTTGCTGAAGGAGAGCACGCATCCCAAGGCAAAGAGAAGTACGGATTTCGGGGCAGCAGACAGCAAGGAAGAACAGGTCGTACCATACGGATTTGTGGAGGTCGTACAGCATTTAATGTGCATAGAAATCGAGGAGGACAGCAGCTGCAATTTCTGAGAGTATTGGCATGCATTCCAAGGCTGTCGTACAACATTTGTTGGCACAGAAATTGAGGTAACTGCTGTAATATATTTCTGAGTGTATTTCCGTACAGTCCGTATAGTTTGGCACGAATCTTGGGGATCGTACATCACGATTTACAAGGCATTGTTCATGCTGGGTTTTCCGTACAGTCTTAGCAGAGTTTTGGCACAAATTTTGGGACAGTCCGTACAGCATTAATTGCTAGGACAGCCGTACAGTTGTATGGATTTCTGGTTCAGAAATCGAGGAGCAAAGCTACAGGAATGTCCAGATAAGTTTGTGTAAATTTCTGAAGATGAATATGCTGTAAAAGAATTTTCTCAGAAGCTCATAAATAATAAAAAGCCCTCTCTCACTGGTTTTCCCCTTGTGGGTTTTTCCAGGGTCAAAGTTAGACCGAAAATCTTTGTGTCTATATTTTCTGAGTTTTGCATACTGCTGATATTTTATTTCTGCATTGAAAACGATGTTCAGAATCCTCATGTTTTAGTTCTGAAGTTTATTTTCTGTTAAGTTTGTATATGCTGAAACAGTGCTGAGACATATGCTGAAAAAGTGTTGAAACTGGGTTTGGCATTTAACTTTGGCTGAAAAATCAGTGACACTGAAACTGGGTTGGGGTCTGAAATTCTTACACTTAGGACATTAAATAATTAATTAATTCCCTTCTTAAGGACTATACCCCACATGAATCACTTAGGCTACTGCGTCTAAGTCCCATGATCACTCGGAAGGGGACATTACACTTTAGGCTGGTTCTTTTCTGACACAAGGGGGGAAACCTAGAAAAGAAGTTTATGATATTATTTAGAACTAAATGGATGGTGAACTACCAAAACCGATTTATATCCAATTGGGCAATGGAGTCAAGTGCAAAGAGAAAGAGAGTTTGAATATGATGGATAAGATGCAATTAATCCATTTATTGATGCACCATACCTAGTCAAAATCAATTTTTTAGGTTATGCAAGAATGAGTGAGAGCTCTTATACAAGATGCACCATCACAACCATGAAATTATAGCCAAGGATAAAGTGCAACCACCAAACAAAGAAGAAACAACCATAATATAAAGCCCAAACAAAGAAGAAACAACCATAATATAAAACCCTAGATGAAGTAGACAAAGTAGAACAACCTTCTTATTGAATGAACAACCAATAATACATCATTTCTTCAAATCTGATTTCACAACTAGATCAAGAGGACCAAATAGGTCTCACTTAACTAAAATATTATAGCAACAAATCCTCCAAAAATTCAAGGTCACATAAAGGATTAGGGAGGGTTTACAACCTCTACCGTAATCTCTTCTTATGTGACAAACTTTCTCTTATCCAAAAGACTATTTCAGCAGCAAAAACAATGGAAATCCCTCTAAAACCCCTAACCATCCATGAAAAAAATAGAGAGATGGAAAGCCTCCCATTGAACACGTCCTTCTTTCAATCCTCCCAAAAATATGGGACATTTTTTTCCTTTTGTCTTGAATTAATAAATGAGTCCATGATGCCACTTGTCATCTTTATAAGAAAAACATCCTTCCTTGGGAGTTTGATCATGTCAACAATGCCACATGGCATCTCTTCATGCAAAGAATTCACCTCAAATTTTTAGGAAAGGCCTTGAACAATGCATCCTTCCTTCCAAAAATCTCAAAACGTTAAGTATACCTCCAATTTTCAAATTTGTGGAAACAACTCCATTAGTGTTTCTTGGTCTTCAACATGACTTAGCCACCTCCTTGAAGAGGACATTCAATCTTTTATGCTTGTTAATGCCTTTACTTACAACATGTTATGCTATGGAGCTCAAATAAGGTGTGGTGTTCATCTCCTTCATCTAGTTTGACCCTTACCTCTCCATAAACCATGCCTTAAACATCCCTTGAGGTAGATCATTCATCTTTGAAAGCTCCCTTCCAACTCATATCAACCATCAATGTAGTCTAGAGCCCAAGTTTGACCCTGGGAACAAGGATCTCCATCAGATGATGCATTGTATAAGTCGTGTTACCATGCCTCACATGTGTGTCAAGAGTGCCCAAGTGGACCCTCATGTCTTCGGAAAAGCCTCAGTCAATCCATAGATAATCCTCCATGTTGACCACCTATTCAACTAGGGAGTCAACTCCATGTGCCATGAAGAGATGCATCATCAGATACTCATTTGTCAAAGACAGTTTGGTTCTACTGGGCAATTTATGCCACCGGCACTTATTTTTGTAAACGAAATTTCCGCACCCCTGCATGGGTTAATAATGTAATAGGTTTGCATGGGTCATATTTAGGTCAGTTACCTTGGGATGGATTCATTGGGAGAGTTCTTTCACCGAGGAGTTTTTATCCTCAAGTTATTAATTGGGATTTCCAGCCTTATTAATTTACCTTGAGTTTTTCCCTCACACCTGCAATAATTCCTCCAAAGTGGTGAAGGGCGTTCTAATGGGCTTATCCTCTGGTAACTATTGTTTAGGAATGATGTAAATGACCATGCATGACATCTTAGAAAGTCTCACGGAATTCCAACGAGTCTAGATAAGTTTTTTTTAATTAATTAATTTTTAATTAAATTTCCCTAAGTTTGGAGGTTTAATTATTCAATTAATTAATTATTTTTGAGCAAAAATTGTAAAAACTAGGTCCTTGGACTTTTGATAGGGGTATTTGTGCTCAAAATAAATGGAATGAGACCCCCTATACCCTTGGACCAAGTTTCAGCTTAGTCAGACAACTTTTTCTAAGTGTTTGTCCACCTGGAGTCTAAGTCAGTCGAAAACAACAATTTTAATTGCTAGGTCATGACATTGGAAAAATGTATTTTCGTAATTTTGAGTTAAAAGGGTGATGTAAAGATGGAAAAAGGGAAAAGAGATGTTTCTAGCCTAAACCTACCCAACCCAACTTAATTTAACCTTTACACACATCCTCACCCCCTCACTCACTCAAACCCTCACGACCCTAGGGGGATTTGTGCCCCCTCACCATGGTACAATGTTGTAACTTAAAATTTATAGGGTGGTGGGCCCTTTGTTCCACATGTGCGCCCTTCCTAAGCTCCCACGTCACCCTTTCCATCATCCCCACACCTCACAACCCATCCACCTCATCAATCCATGTTTGAAACCCTAGATGGTGCGCCCCTCTCCTTGGGATTCCACCTTTTTGCTTTGATGTGACACTTGGATTAGATCTAGCAGGGGTCAATTTGCCTCTCCAAGTATAAATAGAAGCCTCCCCTCCCTCTTTTCTTTACCATATCTTGAGCTATTGTTATGCTACTTGATTTCCATCTCATCTCTTGCTCTCTTTTCCATCTTGCATCCATTCTTTGCTCTTGAGGGTTTTGGAGAAATTTCTTGGCTTCAAGACTTTCTCTTGAATAATATTGAGAAACTTTGGAGGATTTTGGAAGAAGAACAAGTATTCTTGTTTCTTGCTTGCATATGAGGTAATATTGTGGATTTGGCATCTTGGGTTGCATAGAGTAGATTCTTGGGTAAAATATTTTACTTGGGTAGATCACACAACTCGTATTATTGTTGATCTATATATGTGGGTTTGGTAATAGTGTACAAGTATTTTATTTTGTTAGCATATTCAGCCATATTATCTACTTGTATGCATCACATTTTGTTGAAGTTTTGTAGGTTTGCTTCTAGGGTTTTGTTGGGATAGCCTCAAGGAAGAGTCTTCCCTCAAAGCTTACTCAAACTCCTTATTTTCTCATTCTTTTTTTGATGTCCATTTTATATAATATTTCAGCTAGCTTGACATCATATATTGGTCATCTAAAACACACTTTTTCCATAAAAAAAATTATGTGAAAAAATTCTGCCCTAAAACATAATTTTTTCTTCATCTTTATTGTTGTGTGTAGCTTTTCCAGCAAGCATAGCTTTGCTGGTTTTTGCAGGTTCATATCAGGTTGAGGGGGTTATGTTGCCCAAAATCAACCACACAACACTCCAAGACCCTTATCTTCAAGTGGGTAACGAATCTCAACCTTCTTCTTCACTTTTCACTAGTGCATTTGGGTGAAATTCCGACGACGCGTTCGACGTAATTGCCACTTTATATTGTCGGAAAAAAGACAAACATCAGACCCCCTCAAACATCGTTTCACAAGATGTAGCTTTTCCGACAACATAGTTTTCCTCTGTATTGCGACGTTATATGACGCCACCTGTCATCATGAATTGGATTGTCCAACCCCATATAGACGTCGTAAGACCGACGTCTAGGCCGTGGCAATACCGACATAGTGGACGTGGCAAGAGGGACATTTTAGACGTGGCAAGAGCAACGTTTCAAAGGTGGAAAGAGTGATGTTCTGAAGGTGGCAAGAGCAACGTTTTAGAGGTGGCAAGAGAGATGTTCCAGAGGTGGCAAAAGAGACGTTCTGAAGGTGGCAAAAGAGACGTTTTAAAGGTGGCAAGAGCGACGTTTCAGAGTTGGCAAGTGAGACATTCTGAAGGTGGCAAGACCGACAGGACGATGTATCATCTCCAACGTGGTTGCTATGGGAGCGACACTCTTGGACGTGGCAAGAACGACGTCCAGTAGGTGGCAAAAGCGATGGCCTGGAGTTACTAGCTCCGATGTGGTTGCTATGGGAGAGACAATATTGGAGGTGGAAAGAGAGACGTCTTGAACGTGGCAATAGCGACGAGAAGAGAGTGAAATATGTCGCAATTGCGACGGTTATTTAGGTATTTAAAAAAAAATACAATATCAATATCAAGAATTAATAGTCATTCCAAGCCTAAAGGAGGAGTAAGTCATATAGGTGTCAGCTAGTGACCCACTTAATAGTTTCCTTAGGCTTTCTCTCGCACTAAAGGTTGGGCTTTTTCTTTCGGGAGTGTCTAAGAGATAAAAAGACCCAATAATCTTTGAAATTTGTGGTGCTCTACAGGATAGTTATTTAGTAGAACAATATTTAAGACTATATACAAGCCAAGGTAGCTAGCTCTAGTGCTACAAATCCAAAAATAGTGCAAACAAGAAGCAATTATGTTGAAATTTTGAAGAACTTTGAAGTCCTTAAGACAATCTTACATTATAAATTTTGTATTTCTCTACTAGATGGTTTGATCACAATCCCCTTTCAAAACAAAGCATTCATTTTTGTTAAAAAAACGTGAAATCACTATTAGACGACTTAAAGGGATCCATCCCATTATGCCCTTTACAATAACTGAATAGACTACAAGAATTCAACACATTTGAACATTGATATAAATATAACTTCAACTTCATAGCTTGATAGTGGAAGGAAACTCACAAKAAAACAWTAGGTTGTTAAAGATGTTGATGCAAGCTRGTGGAACTTSTATTRTGATGCATAAGTGATCATTGGGTTGTTGGAGGAAGTTGAATCCACTCATCTCCACAAACTCAAAATACTTGCAACTTTCTCCATCCTAAGTAGAATGGAACTTTCACTTAAAGAGCTCATAGAAATGACCCTCATGCATATTAGGCAATCATGGAATTAGGTGACCAATAGACTTACCAATGGAATCAACTCTAAAGGATCTGTTTATGCAATAAGTTAGGAGACCTACCATTCTCAAACGTGAAGTTGAGTTGTGAAGAGTTGCTAAATAAGTCCAACCTCACTCATAAGCTACGGTAACTGTGGCAATATGGCTATATCCTCATCAAGCAAAAGGAATAATGATCGTTGCACCTAGATCCAACATCTTGCAGACCTGCCATTCTTGACCCTGAAGTCGAGTGTGAAGTCTGGCCTTGCTCATAGGCTATAAGGTAATGGTGGGAAATATGGCTAAATCCTTGTTAAGTAAAATAAACAATGATTGTTACACCCAACTCCAACACCATGGAGTACCATCCAAAACCCAATGATATGCACCTTCAACATCTCAAGGCAGACCTTAATAGCAAAAATGAAGGCCACAATGCACGGCTATTTCTATAGAGGGCTAAGTTCTTAACTTTTGAACGACATATTTCATATGTGGCAAAACAAACAAGTATAAGCCACCAAAAATAATAGATGTTAGGCTTTGGTTTATCATCTATCGAGTAGGGAAACCATGCGTGCTCATCAATCTATGGTTTATCATCTATCGAGTAGGGAAACCATGCGTGCTCATCATCTACTAGACCTTTTTATGATAAAAGTGAAAAAGAGAATCATCCTTGATATGCAATGGAGAACCTTATTTCGTTTCTTGTGTCAGTGGTTAAATGAGACAAACACATAAACACAATTACAGCCTCCATACAACCTCAAACACAGAAAACCCAATCACCATGAAGGATATTACATTGCCTTTCAACTATCTATTTTAAAGTATTTTTTTCTAGTCTCAATATTATTAAAATTGTATAGCAGGATTTAAAAAAAGCCTTTTATCTCGTTTTTTATAGATATTCATGGCACAGATACATTCTCCAAACAACCTCAAACACGAAAACAAAATTACAATGTAACATATTACATTGTCCTTTAACTATCTATCTACTTTAATATATCTTTTTTCAACTTCTAATGTTGTTAAATTGTATAGCAGGACATCCAACCAGCAGGCAATTTTTTTTGTTTTATTTGTAAATAAGGTGTCGTGGGCCGCTGGAAGATTCCTGCTATCCCATATTTGTAAATAAATGTTTCTTCTGTAATAAAAAGAAGCAGCTTCTAAGTTTAATCTGATTCCATCCTGTCTGTGTGTGATGTGGCTGCATTTTTTCTTTTTTTTCTCAAGAAATCTTTAAAAAGACGAGTGATTTTTATCAAACAATCGTGCTTTTAGCATTTCAGTGGGACGTAAAAGGAAATGTTGGAAAAGTAGTGAGTGAAATAACGGACACCGACAGAGAATACACATCAGCAACAACCATTGTTACAAGTAGGCAGGTTCTCAAAAATGAAAGCTCACAGTATTCCTAAACATGGAACTCAAACATCAAATTCAATGTCAGCAAATAATTCATGTGTTAAGGCTCATGAGATAAAGCCAAATTTGATACTGTAAACCATACTTAGCCATTGCTAAAGAAGTGGATGATTCTTAAGGAAAGCAAGCTGACAGAGTGCATAACACACAATATTTTATCACTCAAACCTCATACAAACAAATACTACACAGCAATGGCCAAACTAAGCTATTTGGCATACCCCTGTTGTCCACTTCATTGGTGGAGATGACATATTTTGCTGCTACAGGTTCTTCTTCCGCTTAATTCGCTGCATAGCATCCTTAGTCATTCCCTGAGCTGCATGGGCCATGTCTTTTATGGGCAATCATTAAACTCTACTTTCACCACGCCTACTCTAAATAGTCTAATGTCTATGCTAACACACTAAAACTAAGCTATAATATGGGCAATCATTAAACTATTGTAAGAAGGTCATGTGCCTATTTATGTTTACCACCTTAATCTGACTTCTCTACAATGCTTGACCCTTTGACTATCTGTTGTTAGTGGATACGTGAAATATTGGAACTGCTAATCCATTCCATTTATAAGATGTTAAAAAAAACACGAACTTTGCTTATTACCTACTGCTACTCAATCAACATCAAAATATATATATATATAAAAAACTACCCATACACGTTTTACCTTGGTTCTGATCAATGGAAAATCTCAGACACTAATATTGCACTTATCGCCTAGAACTACAGAACTAGCACAAACACTGATATGCATCTCATGCTTGCATAGCTCAAGGTTACATATCTGGAGTTCACACCACAGGTCAGATCCAGGTTTAGATGGATCTATGACACTAATCAATGCACCTCATTCACAGACACACACATACATGAGTTGATTTATCATCTCCATCGCAACCTCTCTTGGGTTGTTGATTGCACCTTGCAACCCCCACTCCTCTTGGGGCTGTATATTGCATCTCGCTTCTCTAAGTGCAATAATTTGGTAGCACTCTTATATCAAGCACCTTTCATGAACTTCAGTAGCATTGTGCTTGGCACTACATGGATAAAGTCTATGATAAGAGCCAGTATTGAAATATTTAGTGGAATCATCTTTCTTCCTTAATGAATTGGGTACCAAGGGAGTTTACTAACCTTAACAATCATTCATCTATCAAAATAAAATGCCACATTAACTTTACAATATCTGTCACAATGCACACCCAAAATGTTTAACTCGAACAGCTATGCCAACACAACCGTGTGCCTTGCAATTGCCAAACATGCCTTTTAAAGAAGCTCAATTTGAGCAATGTTGTTATTTCATTACAAATCTCCAAAGTAATTTGTATTTGACAGATCCATTTGAGTTTGGGTAATTAGTAATTGCGTATATTACTGTTGCAACCCACATTAACACAATTCTTCATGCATGAATAGTCTCTTTTTTCAATTATGGTGAATGAACTGACATTAAGTTCATACACGTCTAACAGATCCTT
>ML781278.1:540956-553253 GCA_009831015.1 Picea engelmannii | reverse complement strand
ATATATATATATATATATATATATATATATATATATATTTGTTTGTTTACTGCTGCAATATTAGGACATAAAGCTTCACTTTCTTGTCTCATTTAATGTTTGGCTTGTATTTCGATCAATTGTCTTGTCTCGAGTAGGTTTGACATTATCTTGCAGGTACACGAGACTTTGGCAAACCCCCGCCTCATCAACCAGACTTGTTTCCAGGCCTCTTTCCACTTCCAAACCTGACCTATAGGGGTTTCATTGGTCATTCTTCCACTTTCCATCTCAAACCCCCTAGGGTCACCGAGATTCCCTCCTTGTGGTGACTTATCATCACTTAAGCGAGGGGAGTATCTATCTAAGGTGACTGTGGGTAGTTACTCCCATAGTTGTCACACTTTTTGGATTGGGTTGGGCTTTTCCCAACCTACAATTTGTGTGATAACACTCTCGACAATTTGAGCATTGTTCTTGAAGTAAGCTTGCAAATTCTAATACTAACACATTAATGTTAGTGTTAAAGGAAGTGTTTGATCAACATACTTTAGTAATTCCAACCCAATTCGTATCAAAGTTTCACTTTTGGAGTTGTGGGAGTAAGGTAGCTTGTATATCACTCCCTTGGCAAGGGAAAGAAAGTGGTAAAGGTGAACTGGAGAAAGAGTAATTTATGATACTAGAAATAGGAGGGTAAAAAGATTAGCTTAAATGTGATGGAGTTCAGCCAAGAAAACATTAATGAAATGAAATTTCCAAATTTGGAGAGAAATATAGCGCAAATGTTGATCTCCCAAGATGAACTTCTGCAAGCCATGCAAGAGTTTATGTTTGGCATGTATAAGTACCGAAAAACTACCCAACTTGAAGCAGAAAATGAAGAATCTCAACCAAATCCAACCAAGAGCTCAAATTAAAATCAACGCAAAGGAGGTGAGGTGAGCAAGAACACTCCAACCCTTCAAAATGGATTCTAAGTTCGAAATTGAATATTATGGGGGGAAAGTTGATGCAAATAAGTTGGACAACTGATTCAAGCATCTTGAAGTCTACTTTGAAGCCAATGGGTATGAGGATTATCAAAAACATCCTTTGCAAAGATGAAAATGGTCGATTATGCCTTGGTATGGTGCGATATCCATGTAAACATATTGAAGAGGAGGAAAGAGCCACCCAGTACATGTTGGGAGACCTTCAAAGAAATGATGAATAAAATTTCGTCCTATTATGTTGTTTTTCTTCATATGAGATATGATCGATATATTATTACAATGATGAGTGTTCCATATATAGGGAACATATGGTGACCATCCATGAAAGGATGAGTCTCTTAAATAATCAATAACTATTTATTATTATCATTTACTTTATTATATATGATATTTAATAATCAATAATCATATTATTAATTATTTGATCCGGATTATTTTCGGCACGAAATGAGATCGGAGATATAATAAAGAAATGCACAGGGATATCGCATATATTCAATAATATAACAGAAATGTATCAGAGATGCAACCATAAACACAGATATAGCAATACACGATTTCTATTAATGAAAGAAATGTACAGAGACTGTAAAAATATAGAGTGAAAGACTCGCTAGAATGGTGGCAACTTATCTCTGAGAAGAGATGTGACGGCTACTCGCATTTGCAAGAAGATGATTACAATGAGGCTCTGAAGGCCTTTTTACAATAAGCAGGAATGCCAAAAACACTAGACATCCAAAAACCTAACCCTAGGAGATGAAGCGCCAAAAGTCATGTGGGCCCCGTTTGGGTAAATGAGTACATCAACTTCCTAGGGTTGTAACTTTTGCATACGATCTCCATTTTAGGCGTGTGATAGCTCATTGGAAAGGTATCATCGAGGAGATTCATTTTGGGGGCTCAATCATGCCTTCGGCTATCATTGAGAAACTCGATCTCGAAAAACCTTCATTTGGGCCCTCAAAATGGCCCCGGAAGTTAAAACCTGCTAAAAATAGTAAATTGCCAAAATTGCCATAAAATTGTTTTGAGCCAGTCAAAAAAGGTGGTTGGCCACCGATATCCACCTAGATCATTATTATTCTAAGAGAATGTCTTCTCGATGTTGTCAAAACATCAACACTCCCTCTCAACGAGGGAGACATTTTGCATCATGCCAAGCTTGTCTCTGAAGTATACAAACTTCACCCTAGATTCATGACACTTGTTTGTCAATCTTGGGAGACGTCTCTCTCCTGCCTGGACTGAGGAGAAACTCCTTGTGCGGCTCTCCCTTTTGAGACAATTGACTCTCTCTAAGATCAAGCTCACTCTGGGTCCGCATGTAATAGCATATAGTATCTTGAGACTTTATCATTCCTTGTCAAATCACCATGACTAGGACAAAGACCATGTAATGTCCCCCACCTCTTGATGAAGAGGTCTGGAAAGACTTAGTGGTCTAGTCATCCCCACTAGACCATAGTCTCATGCAGCATGGGGAAAGGCCAGCTAACTCAATGTTATATTTTGAAATTGACTTGGAAAAAGGTAAAAAGGGTAAAAAGTAACTCAATGAAGGAATAGAGTGCCTGAGGTTGAGTTAGGAGTTTAACCTAGGGGTTAACTTAACTCAACAAAGAAAAAGAAAGAGGTATAAAGGAAAGCCTAGGGTGCACCTCTCACTTCATCTTGGATTGTTATGCATTTTGCTATTGGGCTCTTGAGCACACAGTTTTGAGGGTTTTGAGAATACAAACCCTAAAGAACAACTCAGTGTTGAAAGATTTCACTCAACTTGTTCCAAGCTTGGTCACAGGGATGAAATACTCCACCCACACCATTCTATAGTATTCACAGGTACCATCAGTTATTCAGGAGAGCAGCAGGTTGTACCCTTGAGGGATTTCCAGCAGGGCGCACACCATTCCTTGGAGAGGAGTTCAATCCAGCTTATTGACAAGTTTTATTGAGATTCTAGCACCTGGGTATTACTTGCAGGGCCTTGTCCATCAAATCTGGAGTATTTTGTGAAGGTTACTCCGGCTATATTATTATCTACAGCTTTGAGACGTTTTTGAGAGAAGGAGGGTGCAAATGTGATTCAGATCTTGTCAGTTTGAGGGGGTTGAACCTCATATCTGACCCTGAGACTTCACCTAGTGACTTGTGGTAGCCTAATCTATCTTTCTAGAGTGTTTCAAGGGATTTGGAGGCCTCCGTCATCAGGGCCAAAATATTGAGCTTGGCAAGCTTCAGGAGGGCGCAGTTTTAATTGAGGATTCAACAGTTTGGAGGAGTAGATATTAGCATCTGAGCTTGAGACTTCAGAGAGGGCTTCTACTTGCCCCGATCTATCATTGGGTGGAGTTTGGTGCTATTCGGAGACATTCTTCAATGGAGCCGAAATCTTGGTCTTCTCATCTCTTCAGCAGGACGTACCAGCAGGCAGGGGGGTTTGGACGTGACCCTTCTTCTAGCATTGGCCTTCAATGCATGCCGATCCTTTCGAGGGTCGTTTTGTCTTATCGGGAGCATTTTGTAGCAGCTCATATATTATCTCTTGGAGCCATCTGATGTTATTCCATATCTACATCCACTTTGTATCAGGTTCTTGCTCTTCATAATAATAAAGCTCAGCTCTATGCTTTTGGGTTCCACATCTTGTGTACTAGTTAGATCTTGCATTTGCATTGAGTATATCTTTAGATCTGTGCATAATAACTGACTATAACCGTAAGGCCGAAACTTGAGAGGCCAACCTGCAAACACATACAAACAAACTAGTAATTCAATGGTCAGTTAGTGTTCCAAGCGAAAAAAATTGGCTTGGGAACATTACAATAGTATCAAAGCTCTGATCCTCCCATCCTGTGAGGATTAGTGCATGCAGAAATTCAGTGGCATTTATATGGGCAGAAGGAGGAAACAGACAGGTGAGGCAGAATCCGATATGGAGGGTTCAGGTGAGGATAGTGAGCCACAAGGCCTGGCAATCTTAACACATGAACTCCGTAAATCCATAAACCAGACAGAGAGTACATTGGTCAACCACTTATAGGAAAACCAGGAGGCACACCGTAGGGGACAGGTTGAAATATCAAAGACCTTAAGGAAGGTAGATGAAAACAAAACAAGGATAGCAGAAATGTCGATGGCAATGAATCACAAGGGGAAAGGTCTAGAATCTTATGCCAATAAGGAAACTAGTGGATAGCATGGAGGGAACAGGTATCAGCAGGAACACATTCCCTATCATCATTCTGAGGGAAGCGATGGAGGGGAAGCACCATATGGACAGACAGGTAGTAGGGCTACTCCTAGGTCATACTTACCCTCATTCACATATGAACCCACACAGCCCAACCACATAGATGAGTTTGATGATTTGTTTGATCAATATTCCAGGGAGTACAACTCATTTATCTTACCAGTTCAGAGGGAGATCACCCTAGATCAGTTATGTGGATTAAAATTCAGAAACAAGACCAGGTTGTACCACAGGAGCAGTTATGAGTTTGAGCGCAGGGTCGGGAAGATGGAGATTCCCTACTTTGATGGTTCGGCCAAGATGACTGCATAGGAGTGGGTACATAAACTAGACACTTACCTGCAACTTAACCCTATGAGGGAGATGGAGGCCATCAAGTTTGACACCATGTACTTGGATGGAAAATCTCATGATTGGTGGTATCATGGATTGACCACACTTTGCCACAATCAGATAGTGCCATACACAGAGTTTACTCAGAGACTCATTGACATGTTTGACCAGGGGGATCCTGAGCTACATTTCAGGGAACTCACACAACTCTGACAGACAAGAGCACCAGAGGTGTATATTGAGGAGTTCCAGAGGCTAGTAGTCATGGTGCAGGACGTGTCACAGTCTAGACTCATGATGCTCTTCACTGAGGGTTTGATGGAACCCTTGAAGGGGTGGGTTAAGGCTTTTAAGCCTACCAACCTGCAGGATGCTATTTGGAGGATGAGATATCTAGGCCCAACTACAAAACCAAAAATTGTGCCTAGACCACCTCTAAACACCGGAGGCAGAGACCAAAGACCTCCAATGAACACAGGAGGAAGAGACCCAAGGGGGTTGGATAGAGGAAGAGGTAGGATGGATGAGAATACTAGAAGAGAACTGAGAAGGAAATAGTTATGCTACACATGCAAAGAGCCATGGAACCCATCCCTCAAGTGTATGGGCCGTGGCCAAGTTCATTACATAAAGGTGACATCAGATAATGAAGAGGATGAGGATTTCGGCAACATCCAGAACATGGAGGCAGACACCACCGAAACTGCAGAGGAGGAGGCTGCAGGTCACGGCAGTGCAGCAGAGAAGAGAGCTACATTAACATCCATTAGTGGGGTACCCAAGTACAACACCTTCAGAATGAGGGGAGTCTTGCAAGGACAAAAGGTGTCAGTGCTCATTGATGGGGGTGCTTTTCACACCTTCATTGACTTAGCATTGCTACAAAGGAGGCATATACCCACAGTTGAGTTTGAAGGATTCAAGATGGAGGTAGTAGCAGGAAGCACCATGCCATGTAACAAGTACATTCCAGGGATGAATCTTACACTGGGTAGGCATGATTTAGTGCAAGACATTTATGTGATGGACCTCCCTGACACAAATATAATCCTTGGAGTGCAGTGGCTCAGTACATTGGGGCCTATCACCACCAACTACAAAACCATGGAGATGTCTTTCACAAAGGAGAGTAGAAGGAAGGTAGTCCTCAGAGGCATGACAGGAAACACCGCCAGAGTAGTCACAGCTAAGCGTATGGAGACCATTTTTAAGAGAGAAGAGATTGTGTATGTTGCTGAGTGCAAGATTTCGGCACGTGTGGACAAAAAGGGGAAGGTTCACTATGCACCAGAGATCTAGAGGATCATTGACAAACACAGTAAGGTGTTTGGACCCATTCCACCCGGTGTGCCACCAGATAGGGGATTTGAGCATATCATTGAGTTGGAGGAAGGGGAACAACCAGTCATCACCACGCCTTACAGACACCCAAAGAAGTACAAGGACAAAATACAGAAGGCCATCAAAGAACTCTTGCATATGGGTCACATTAGACCAAGTTCCAGCCCTTTTGCCTCTTCAGTAGTATTGGTCAAGAAGGATGGAACCATGCGCATGTGCATTGACTTCAGGGCACTAAACAAGAACACTTTAAAAAACCGGTATCCCATTCCTAGGATTGATGATCTATTGGACGGGCTCCATGGGGTTGTTTACTTCACAAAGATTGACTTGCGCTCTAATTACCATCAAATCAAAATGAGGGAGGAGGACATCCCTAAGACTGCTTTCAGGTGTCACTACGGCCACTATGAATTCTTAGTGATGTTATTCGGATTAACCAATGCACCAGCCACATTTCAGTCATGTATGAACCATGTCTTCAACAAGCAGTTGAGGAAGCATCTTCTTGTGTTCTTTGATGACTTGCTAATATATATCAAGATGTGGGAGGAACACCTTTAGCATGTGGAACAAATCTTAACTATCATGGAGGGCCAATCCTTGTATGCCAAGGAGTCCAAATGTGAATTTGGGATAACGGAGGTCCTCTACTTGGGACACATCATTGGAGTTAAAGGGGTACAGGTACATCAGGAGAAGATCCAAGCGATAGTTGAGTGGCCCACACCTAAAACTATTACAAAATTGAGGGGATTTCTCGACATTTGCACTTCTTACAAGAAGTTCGTCAAAGGGTTCTCACAACTTTGTGCACCTTCGACCGATTTGACCAAAAAGGGGGCTTTCAAAAGGAGTGAAGAAGCACAGTTTACGTTTGACAAGATGAAAAAGGTAATGAGCACATGCCCAGTTTTAGCCTTACCAGATTTCGGCCAACCCTTCATATTGGAGTGTGATGCATCCGAAGAGGGCATTGGGGTCGTACCGATGCAGAATAGGCATCCCCTTGCCTATGAGAGCCGAAATTTGAGAGGCCCTGAGATTCTTTACACTATCTACGATAAAGAAATGTTGGCCATCATGCATGCCTTGGCCAAATTCAGACAGTACTTGGTGGGAGCAAGATTTGTGGTGAGATCAGATCACAATAGCCTTAAGTACTTCTTCGAATAGAAGGACTTGAACGAGAGACGGCAGAAGTGGGTCAGCAAGATACAGGCCTATGATTTTAACATTGAATTTGTCAAGGGAAAGAACAACGTAGTTGCAAATGCCTTATCCAGGAGGCCATCAGTTTATGCCATGACAGATATATCAGTTGACTGGAAGGCTCACCTCTTGGTGGAATATTCAAAAAATCAGTTTGCTTGTCAATTGATGGATGGGAAAATACAGGATGATAACTTCAGAGTCATAGATGGCATCAACTATTACAAGGGCCGAATCTTTTTGGTTCCTGAGTCAACCTTCAAGGCCAAGATATTACAAGCATGTCATGACTCATCGGTGGCAGGGCACCAAGGGATTGGCAAAACATACAAGCAAGTAAGGGAAAGGTTCTCATGGAAGGGCCTCAATGAGGATGTCATGAATCACATCAAGGAGTGTACTACTTGCCAGGAAAATAAGGATGAGCACACTCATCCAGCAGGACTGCTACAACCTCTACCCATCTTAGAGCACAAATGAGAGAGCATCTCCATGGACTTCATCACAAGGTTTCCAAGAGCACAGGGTAAGGATTGTATCTTCATAGTGGTGGACAGGTTGACTAAATTTGCACACTTCTTCTCCATTGCTACAGACTTCAGTGAAGCACAGGTGGCCGAATTATTCTTCAAAGAGATCTTCAGACTACATGGTCTACCCAAAACCATTGTTAGTGACAGGGATAACTGATTTCTGAGCACTTTTTGGAAGGAATTATTCAGGATGGTTGGTACGGCCTGAACCCCTAGCACTAGTTATCACCCTCAGACTGATGGGCAGACCAAAATAGTCATCAAATGGGTAGAAGGCTATCTCAGGAATTATGTAGCAGGGTAGCAGAAGGCATGGGTTAGGTGGCTACACTTGGGGGAATACTGTTATAACACCACATATCACAAGTCCATAGGCATGACTCCATTCAGGGCATTGTACAGTTATGACCCACTCTCTTTTGTAGAGATTGCTTTTGGTGATAGCAGAGCCCCGATGGTACAAGATTGGGTGTAGCAGAGTCAGGACATCCTCAGGGAGTTGAAGGATCATCTACAGAGGGCACAGAATCAACAGAAGGTCCAACCAGACAAACACCGGGTAGAGCGTACTTTTGAGGTTGGTGACTTGGTCTACCTAAGGCTTCAACCGTACAGACAGGCTTCTATCAAAAGTAGTGGAGGAGAAAAGATCCAACCCCGGTTCTTTGGGCCCTACAAGATCAACAGAAAGGTAGGGGTCGTGGCTTATGAGTTGGAGCTTCCACAGGGTAGCTGGATACACCATGTTTTCCACATGTCATGCCTGAAGAGGGCCATCGGCCAACACATCACCCCACTTAAGGTGCTACCACCTCTAGATGAAGAGGGGCAATTGGTACTGCTGTCGAAGGAAATATTGGAGGTTGGGGAGAAGAAAATCCGAAGGAGAAGTATCAAAGAATACTTAATCAAATGGAAGGATTTGCCCATGGAGGATGCCATGTGGGGGAATGAGCAGGTGATACGGGAAACAGGTTCGGAATTGCTTGTGGACAAGCAATTTCTAGCAGGGGAGACTGTAATGTCCCCCACCTATTGATGAAGAGGTCTGGAAAGACTTAGTGGTCTAGTCATCCCCACTAGACCATAGTCTCATGCAGCATGGGGAAAGGTCAACTAACTCAATGTTATATTTTGAAGTTGACTTGGAAAAAGGTAAAAAGGGTAAAAAGTAACTCAATGAAGGAATAGAGTGCTTGAGGTTGAGTTAGGAGTTGAACCTAGGGGTTAACTTAACTCAACAAAGAAACAGAAAGAGGTATAAAGGAAATCATAGGGCGCACCTCTCACTTCATCTTAGATTGTTATGTATTTTGCTATTGGGCTCTTGAGCACACAGTTTTGAGGGTTTTGAGAATACAAACCCTAGAGAACAACTTAGTGGTGAAAGATTCCACTCAACTTGTTCCAAGCTTGGTCTAGGGGATGAAATACTCCACCCACACCATTTTATAGTATTCACAGGTACCATTAGTTATTCAGGAGAGCAGCAGGCCATACCCTTGAGGGATTTCCAACAGGGGGCGCACCATTCCTTCGAGAGGAGTTCGATCCAGCTTATTGACAGGGTTTATTGAGATTCTAGCACCTAGGTATTACTTGCAGGGCCTTGTCCATAAAATTTGGAGTGTTTTGGGAAGGTTACTCCGTCTATATTATTATCTACAACTTTGGGACGTTTTTGAGAGAAGGAGGCCGCAACTGTGATTCATATCTTGTCCGTTTGAGGGGGTTACACCTCATATCTGACCCTCAGACTTCTCCTAGTGACTTGTGGCAGCCCGATCTATCTTTCTAGACAGTTTCAAGGGATTTGGAGGCCTCCTTGATCAGGGTCGAAATATTGAGCTTGGCAGGCTTTAGGAGGGCACAGTTTTGATTGAGGATTCAACAGTTTGGAGGAGTATATCTTGGCATCTGAGCTTGACACTTCAGAGAGGGCTTCTACTTGCTCCGATCTATCATTTGGTGCAGTTTGGTGCTATTCGCAGACATTCTTCAGTGGGGCCGAAATCTTGGTCTTCTCATCTCTTCAACAGGACGTACCAGCAGCCAGGGGGGTTTGGATGTGACCCTGGTTCTTCTACCATTGGCCTTCATTGCATATCCAGCCTTTGGAGGCTCGTTTTCTCTTATCGGGAGAATTTTGTAGCAGCTCATAAATTATCTCTTGGAGCCATATGATGTTATTCCAGATCTGCATCCACTTTGTATCGGGTTCTTGCTTTTCCTAATAATAAAGGTCAGATCTATGCTTTTGGGTTCCATATCTTGTGTACTGGTTAGATCTTTCATTTGCATTGAGTATATCTTCAAATCTATTCTTAATAATTGAATATAACCCTAAGGCCGAAACTTGAGAGGCGAAACTGCAAACACATACAAGCAAACAAGTAATTCAGTGGTCAGTTAGTGTTCCAAGAGAAAAAAATTGGCTTGGGAACATTACAGACCACACCAGGATCTTTCACCACAATTACACACCTATGAGTGAATGTCAGCCTGATGCTAACTGACACGTGGAAAAAACACTTCAATCACCTCGAGTCCATATTATTCCTTATCATGATCAAGGAAGGACTACGTCTGGGTCCATTTACCACAAGTGCACTTTATGTAAATCTATTCTATATCCCTTGGTCTACAGCCCAATCTAGGAGAAGTTATGCCCGATGTTGAAACATCAATACTCACTCTTAGCGAGGGAGGTATTTTTCTGTAGTAGTACACAACTACTGTCCAGAGACACGCAGTCTCCGCCAGTGGTACACAACCACCATAGTAGCAAAAGGTTGGTCACACATGGCACTCTCATGTGAACTTCTAGAGGCTACTCCCTCTAGGAACACTTAGGGTCAACTCCCTTGACATGTCCTCATGTTCTCTCCACATGGGACGTTGGGCTATAAGCCCAAATGTACTTATCCCTTCTCGAATAAGTGTCCTCACATATCAACTCAACTCAATTCACAGAGGAGTACAATCTAGAGAAAGTTTGTCACTTACGGCACTCCCATGTGGACTTCTAGAGTCTACACCCTCTAGAAACACTAGGATCAACTCCCATAGTGTGCGATGTCAAGGGTCAACTCCCTTGACATGTCCTCATGTGCTCTCCACATGGGATGTGTCCTCGTGTGCTCTCCACAAGGGATGTTGGGCTATAAGCCCAAACGCACTTATCCCTTCTCGGATAAGTGTCCCACTTATCCCTTCTCGAATAAGTCTCATCACAGATCAACTCAACTCAGTCACAGAGGAGTACGTTGTGGAGAATGTCTCAAGGAGTTGCAAACATAAACACTTCCTCTCAACGAGGGAGGCATTCTCTTCCATGCCAAGTCTATCATGGAAGTACTTGAACTTCGTCCTGGTTTGGTAAGAACATCAGCAACTTGCTCATCTGTAGGAAGGTACAGCACCAATACTTCCTTCCTCTGCACCATGTCTCAGATGTAATGGTACTTGATCTCAATGTCGTTCAATTTGTCATGAAACACTGGATTATCTGAGATCTTCACACAACTTTGGTTACCATAATGAATGAATAATGGTGGAATCCAACACATGTTCGGATAAATCTGCAAGGATCTTGCGAAGCCACACTGCTTCATGGACGAACATACTTAATGCAATGTACTCTGCTTCTGTAGTGCTCAAAGCCACATAAGTTTGTTTCCTGCTACACCAGGAAACCATGGAAGATCCCAAAGTGAAGCAACACCTGAAGGTGCTCTTTCTGTCCACTACGCTCCCTGTCCAATCAAAGTCAATATATTCTTGCCATATCATATCAATATTGGAAGTATATCTCAAACCATTTCCAACTGTGCCTCGCAGGTATCTCAACACATGCTTCGCAACAATCCAGTGTGTCTATCTCGGCTGACTCATAAACTGGCTAAGTGCACTCAATGCATAGCAAATATTTGGTCTGGTGTTAACCAGATACATCAATTATCCAATCAGTTGTTTGTACAGAGTCGGATCAATTTCGTCAAAATCGGAAGAAGACACACTTAGTTTCTTCGAATTTGTCACCATTGGTGTAGCCATGGGCTTCAAGTTCAGCATCCCAAACTTCTTCAATATCTCAACTGTGTACTTCCCCTGACTCAGGAAGACCTCATCAATTCTCTGCCACACCTCTAGTCCCAAGAAGTAGTGCATCATACCAATGTCCTTCATCTAAAACTTAGAGGCCAACGCATACTTGCATTCAACAATAAGGCTCTCTGTATCGATGAGGAATAAATCATCAACGTAGAGGACAAAAATCAGGGACTCACCATTAACAGTATTGTACTACAGGCTGGGATCGGCAACACTTTTGTTGAAGCCCAAAAATCATCAGGTGTCCATAAATCCTCACATACCAAGCTCAAGGTGGTTGCTTGAGTCCAAACAAGGCCTTCTTCAACCTGCACACATGAGACTCCTTCTCATGTATCATGAAACCATCTAGTTGTTCGATGTATACTTCTTCCTCAATCTCTCCATTGAGAAAGGTGTTGAAATAATGTAACTGCGAAGAGCATTCTTATTATTTTGTTATTGGATTAAATCCCCATTGTGGATGAATCATGTCATTATTATTATTTTTATTATTAGATTAATCCCCATTGAGGATTAATCAAGTCGGTAATTGTAT
>ML781278.1:504781-521674 GCA_009831015.1 Picea engelmannii | reverse complement strand
GTTTTCCTCCCACAACTATTCGATATAAAGGGATGAGAGAGCCTTTTTCGTTACTTACTATTGATGTACTCATAGTTTTATCTCTATAATTGTCTTAGAGAAGTCTTATAGGGACCAAGACCTAGGGTTTGTGATGTAAACCCTAGAGGATACATGAAGATATATGCTAGTGCTTGAAGATGTTCTTGGAGTCCTTACTTGTGTGATCCAAGAGGAAGCTAGGGCTTATGCTTATCCTAGAGAAGATCATGAGTGTTAGGAGTTAAAAACTTGGATGCATGCTTGGCTTGTTGTCGTTACTCATTATTTGTATTGTCATGGAGAAGCCTTCTTGTGTTGATGTAAGAGAGGTAGCACAAAGGTTTGTGATAGAAACCTAGGGGAGACATGATAAAAGAAGACTAGAGCTTGGGATGATCTGGGAGCCTTGTACTTGTGTGATGTATGGTGGAAGAATGAAGGGAAAATTCTTCCAGGAGTAGAGGAGTCTTGGAGCTTGTTGTAATGCTTAGCCTGAAGAAGACTTAGAGCTTATGTTGATGTACTCTTCATATTCCATTGTAACACTGTCTAAATGTCTCGGTGCTTCTGTTATACATGATAAGAAGACCCAGGGTTTGTGGAATGAAAACCCTATAATGGACAAGAACCTTGGAAGGCTAGCACTAGGGTTTGTCTTGGACCCTTTTTACTTGTGTTATGCAAGAAGCCTTAGGGTTTGTGTGATGTAAACCCTAGAGTAAAAAATGAGTGCTAGAGGAATGAAGAATACTGAGAGCTTGTGTGATGCAAGCTTTGTGAATCTCCTAGAAGACCTGTATGATGCAAGTTGAAGATCAAGGGTGGCCTTGTTCCCGTGGATATTATCTTGTTGTTTAGCCTTTGAAGTGGTTAAGAGTAACTTGGTGTGATGCATTGCTAAGTTATGAGTGCTAGTTAGTTTTTGGTGTGGATGGTGGATACCCTTGCTAAGGTTTGGATGCAATTGGAGTGTCATAGCTTGTGATAAGCGGAAAGGACATGTTGTACCAGCTTGTGATGAGTTGACGATATGTACTTGTATCTTCATTACATTGTAATATGAAGTGTACCTTTTCTTTCCAAATATTGTGCATTGCAGATTTAAAAATCAGACTTATGTTTCTCATGTTAATGAATAGTTTCTAGGTTTGTTTGGTATTGTTGGGTATGTGTTTTATTCTTTACACAATTAGCCCAATGCATTGTACGTTGTGATGGGAACAAGGGGGAGTTGAAAGGGGTGTCGTACATGTCCTCCCCTACTCGAGGGTTCAAGGCGAAGGCCTTGAATAAAACCTAAAAAAAAGGTTGTTTGGGGTCCATTTTCAACCTATTTTTGGTGTTTTCAAGCCAATGGTATTTCGGCCCCTTGTAATGTAATTCCAATCAAGGAATCTAATCTAAGTAAATAGATTAGGGTTTTGGATGCCACTGAATTATACATATTGTATTGTAAATATTGAAGTTAAGACAATGAGAGTTAGAGGTGCGGCTCTAAACATTTATTGGTTTAAGGGTTTCCAAGTAAATCTTTGAGTATTATGTGTGAATGCTATTGTTTACTTTTCATTATATAAAGAATCTATATGCGCATTGCTTTACTGTAAAGTTTTAAAACTTACAAGCATGTTGATTTATCATGAACAGTAAATTTACTAAGCAATTTAACAAGCTAAAAAGGAACTAAGGGGGCAGAGTTAGGGTTGTAATAAATCTGTTGTTATAGAGTATTTTTCCAGTTTGATTTATGAAGGGGATTAAGCCCTTTAAGGCTTTGAATCTTCTCCTCTTGAAGTGTATTGTTTCGGTAATTGTTTTGTTGGGTTAGTGATTTTGATTGAACAAAAGTGAAATTATTTTGTTGTAATTGATATTTCAGATTCCGCCATAAGGCTAAAAGTTCATAGGAAACAGATTTGGGGAACCTCGAGTATTGATTAGTGTTTTTTGGGCATACTCTACTGCTAATTTGTCTATCAAGCTCTGCTCAGTTGGTACTTTCCTGCATCAATTCTTCTAGCTCTCATTTTCTTTCTGATTCATTTTCTTATACACTGTAAACTGAGATTCTGCCACTAATAAATTATAAGTTTCTCCAACATTATCATAAATACAAATTCAACTTTTTTAAATATACATACTCAATAAATATGTAATTATTAATAATTTTAGTAAATAAAAAATAATACAAAATAGTATTAAAATTTATAAACTAATAATATAAAAAATAATACAAAATAGTGTATAAACTTATAAATTAATAATATAGAAAAAAGTATTTGTTCGCTCACACTAAAGATTCCAAGGATTAATAATAAGGATTTAAGAGATTTAGAAGTAAATAAAAGAAGATGCATTAAAATGTTGAAAATTGAATATGATCAAAGAAAAGAGGACATACAGAGAGAGGACAAGATGGCCTCATTTGCATTATGTATAAAGAAAGAATTCGGTGTCCTTCGACATCTTAGTATTCCCACTTTCAGAAATCTCAATGGGGATGGAAAATTTCCATGACCATTTCCGTAGAGAAAATGGAGGGGGGGAATTACCGTAGGAATAAAGCGAAGGAAGCAGCACATGACACATTAAAAGCCGGTGGAAGAGCTTGTAGAAGATTGTCCAGCCAAACAGGCGGGTGAAGCTTGAGTGAAAAGGTAGCTAAATACTACGTTACCATTTGGGAGTCCCTAGGTCCTCCATGTACGAGTGCCGAGGACTCTAGTATCGGACGGAAAAACCCTTGCGAAACCACTTCCCATGAGAAAGTTATGAATACTGGGCACGCGATTAACTCAAAGAAGGCGAAGCAACAGGACAGCTTACGCAGCTACTAGCTACTGAACTAGTGAACAGGACAGCCCCCAAGGTTACTTACCTAGCTACTGAACTAGTGAACAGGACAGCCCCCAAGGTTACTAGCTACTGAACTAGTGAACAGGACAGCGCCCAAGGTTACTTACCTTCCTACAGTTTCATTGGTGCGTTGTACGGGTGTGTACAGACTGAAGATTTCGTTTGTCTGAACTCGAGATTTCGTTTATCCGGAATCCGGACAGAGAGCTATGACCCGCCCACAATTACCTAGCAATTCCAACTATCTACATATTAACGTGAGAAGAATTGCAGGGAGATATATGAGTTCAATCATTCGGCAGGTTTTAAAAATAAAAGGAGTGGCTAATCATCAAATGCTTGACCCGGTTTAATCCGTACGAGCTGCAAGTCCTTTAAGATGTGGGGCCGTGAAGGCCAACATGAGAGGAGGAAATTCTTATCCAGGTGCCGCTTGAGAGCCGGGCAAAGGCATAATAAAAAATCTATTTATAGCACATTGTAATAAACAATTACACACATAACTTCATTCATTCTTCTTATATCTTCTCATTATTTCATTATCATTTGAAATAAAAATTTACACACACAACTTCATTCATTCTTTTTATTTCTTCTCATTCTTTCATTATCATTTTCTCAAAGAAGAAACTATGCAGTAAAACGTAGAATATGTACCTGATCGCGTCGTGCGCGGACCAATGCAAAATAAATTAACATGATATTTATACTTAAAAGGATTTCTATGTGCTAAATCATTTTGTAAACAAATGAAATTAAATTATGTGCCAAGAAGTGGACATTCTCTTGAAACAAAGTAAAATATATAATGTTACTATAAAAACTCAATAGTTACATTTTAAATTGGTTGACTTCACTATATGTTTTAGGAGGCCATCGTCGTCCTTCTAAATACTATATATCTTTTATTGATGTGTTCAAGGATAGCATAAAATAGTAGCAAAAAAAGTATTTTGGGGAGAAATGTAAGTCTACTACAATATAGAAGTGAAATATGGCATATCCACATGTAACTCACCCACTTCACATAACCCATAACAAATTTTGCACAAGGCCACTTATAACAGGTCAGATACAAAGACTTGTTCATCAATGTAATAGGTATTAATTAGAGTTGATTTTGACAGAGCATCACATAGTACACGATTTTCCTTTTTCATTTAATGGAATAAAAAAATCCCGATGTTTCCAATTGCTAAATTTGAATGGAATTAGGTTTCATAAGTGAAGTATTAGTATGTTATATTATCCGCAACTGCAGCTTTAGCATCCCTCAAAAAATCTTGTCAACTAATATAAATAAAATTCAAATTTAGCGAGTCTATTAAACTATACACGTTAGTTTTTGGGGTTACTCCAAAAGTGTTTTCACTTAGCTAGGAGACTATTAGGTCTCCTAGTCTCTTGGTGACGCTTGATGGATATATGGATGGATCAATTTGAATGGATGCTTGACCTTGGTTAGAGTACTAGCATAGTGCACTCACCTAGGATGTTGTTATCCTATGTGGCATGATGACTAGCCCATTGGGTGTCGATTGCTTGACTAGGAAAGGAATCTACCTAAAAGGATTAGTGCTAAGCACTTAGAGGAGGGTACTTAGCCCTAAGAGCATGGGACCAGGTAAGATACACCTTGGTGGTTGGGCACTTGACTTGAGGACACTTGGATTGAGGAGCATACTTCATGGAGGTTGGTTGTGGACCCAAATACATGTGGAGGAGAAGCATTGTAAAAAGTAACTACCATGGAACACATTGAGGAGCATTGGGCACAAGAGGACATGTGGCACACAACTATAGGAGGATCACCTTGTATGAGGACACGAGGAACAAAACACCACGTTAAAGGGAGCATTGGGATAACAACTTGTTGTATAACACAACATCTTTGAGGAGGGGCATTATGCTTGGAAGGCATGACACCTCGGGGTTGGGTAAAATCCCAGTGTGACATTTGTCATCCTTGTATTCTATAGAACTCCATGTGGGGTTTCCTTGTTGACTTAGGTCTAGGGTTCCTTTTGTGGACCTAATCCATGTTTTACGTTTTCCTCCCACAACTATTCGATATAAAGGGATGAGAGAGCCTTTTTCGTTACTTACTATTGATGTACTCATAGTTTTATCTCTATAATTGTCTTAGAGAAGTCTTATAGGGACCAAGACCTAGGGTTTGTGATGTAAACCCTAGAGGATACATGAAGATATATGCTAGTGCTTGAAGATGTTCTTGGAGTCCTTACTTGTGTGATCCAAGAGGAAGCTAGGGCTTATGCTTATCCTAGAGAAGATCATGAGTGTTAGGAGTTAAAAACTTGGATGCATGCTTGGCTTGTTGTCGTTACTCATTATTTGTATTGTCATGGAGAAGCCTTCTTGTGCTGATGTAAGAGAAGTAGCACAAGGGTTTGTGATAGAAACCTAGGGGAGGCATGATAAAAGAAGACCAGAGCTTGGGATGATCTAGGAGCCTTGTACTTGTGTGATGTATGGTGGAAGAATGAAGGGAAAATTCTTCCAGGAGTATAGGAGTCTTGGATCTTGTTGTAATGCTTAGCATGAAGAAGACTTAGAGCTTATGTTCATGTACTCTTCGTATTCCATTGTAACACTGTCTAAATGTCTCGGTGCTTCTGTTATGCATGATAAGAAGACCTAGGGTTTGTGGAATGCAAACCCTATAATGGACAAGAACCTTGGAAGACTAGCGCTAGGGTTTGTCTTGGACCCTTTTTACTTGTGTTACGCAAGAAGGCCTAGGGTTTGTGTGATGTAAACCCTAGAGTAAAAAGTGAGTGCTAGAGGAATGAAGAACACTGAGAGCTTGTGTGATGCAAGCTTTGTGAATCTCCTAGAAGACTTGTATGATGCAAGTCGAAGATCAAGGGTGGACTTGTTCCCGTGGATATTATCTTGTTGTTTGGCCTTTGGAGTGGTTAAGAGTAACTTGGTGTGATGCCTTGCTAAGCTATTACTGCTATTTAGATTTTGATGTGAATAGTGAATACTCTTGCTAAGGTTTGGATGCAATTGGAGTGTCATAGCTTGTGATAAGAAGAAAGGACATGTTGTACCAGCTTGTGATGAGTTGACGATATGTACTTGTATCTTCATTACATTGTAATATGAAGTGTACCTTTTCTTTCCAAATATTGTGCATTGCAGATCTAAAAATCAGACTTATGTTTCTCATGTTAATGAATAGTTTCTAGGGTTGTTTGGTATTGTTGGGTATGTGTTTTATTCTTTACACAATTAGCCCCATGCATTGTACGTTGTGATTGGAACAAGGGGGTGTTGAAAAGGGTGTCGTACAAGTCCTCTCCTACTTGAGGGTTCAGGGGCAAAGCCCTTGAATAAAACCTAAAAAAAAAGGTTTTTTTGGGTCCATTTTCAACCTATTTTTGATGTTTTCAAGCCAATGGTATTTCGGCCCCTTGTAATGTAATTCCAATCAAGGAATCTAATCTAAGTAAACAGATTAGGGTTTTCAATGCCAGCTAAATTATATATATTGTATTGTAAATAGTGAAGTTAAGACAATGAGAGTTAGAGGTGTGGCTCTAAACATTTATTGGTTTTCTCAGTTAAGGGTTTCCAGGTAAATCTTTGAATATTATGTGTGAATGTTGTTGTTTACTTTTCATTATATAGAGAATCTATGTGCGCATTGCTTTACTGTAAAGATTTAAAACTTACAAGCATGTAGATTTATCATGAACAGAAAATTTACTAAGCAATTTAACAAGCTAAAAAGGAACTAAGGGGGCAGAGTTAGGGTTGTAATAAATCTGTTGTTATAGAGTATTTTCCCAGTTTGATTTATGAAGGGGATTAAGCCCTTAGGGCTTTGAATCTTCTCCTCTTGAAGTGTATTGTTTCGGTATTTGTTTTGTTGGGTTAGTGATTTTGGTTGAACAAGAGTGAAATTATTTTGTTGTAATTGATATTTCAGATTCCGCCATAAGGCTAAAAGTTCATAGGAAACAGATTTGGGGAACCTCGAGTATTGAGGTGAAATTTCTGAATTTTCCTTAAGCACAGATTTTCAAAATTTCCATTCATTTTTATTTCATCTTATTCATATTAAATTTCTAAAACTTGCATATGAAAAATAAATACAGGTATCTCTAAAAGAAGGTAGAAAATTGCATACTTGAAAAATGATAGCCACTCCACAAAATAATAATAATAATAATCTAATTTTAAAGTCAATGTGAAGCTAAACACCAAAATGGTGTATGAAACCTCCTTGTTTGTGGGACAAGGAACCCCCAAAAGATTGGAAGGAATATTGTTATGACTAAAAAAACTCCAAAAACATGAAGTAATAAAATATATGATCAAATGTCTACCTTTAAAATTGAAAGAAGACAAATCAAATAAACAAATTTATCATCACTGTTTTGAAATTGAAAAAATACAATTCAAACACAAATCTATAATCTAAACATCTATCTCCACATGACTTCTACTATGAACTATCCTAAAAAAATTCTCTTAAAATTATTCAATTTGTTAAATTCTCTAAAAATTATTCAATTTATTTAAATTCTAAATGTTAATAATAAAAATATTACATCTTAAAAACATAGATTAAAATTTAAAAAACATAATTACAAATTCAAATCATTTAAATCTTTTAATATAAAAATTTAAACAAAAATATATATAAAATAAGCATATTCAAAATTCATTCATATCAAGAAATTGATATTGTATACAGGATTTTTCATAAAATTAAAAATCACATCAATAGGTTTAACTTAAATGGTTAAGTGTTGTTATATTCTTTTTAAATATTTTGTTTTTAATTAACTTATAAAAAATAATTCATTAGGAGTATTTTTTTATTTATTGAAACTTTTTTCAAACATTTTAATTTTTTTATTTATTATGATAATTTGTATTTTTTTATCTTATCTTTTAAAATTAGTCTAATTTTAAATAAAAAGTATAGGAGCAAAATTGGGCCACAACAGACCACACCTTCCAAATCATACCAGAGTTGCTTTTTATGTCTCTTTCTAAAAAATGGGTTCCAGGTCTGGAATTTATAAGATGATCATGTTTCTGAATATTCTGAGTTATTGAAAAATAGGATTCCAATTGGTGTGTACTTTTTGTTTTTCAAGGCATACTCTACTGCTAATTTGTCTATCAAGCTCTGCTCAGTACGTACTTTCCTGCACCAATTCTTCTAGCTCTCATTTTCTTATATACCATAAATTGAGATTCTATTACTAATAAATTACCATAAATACAAATTTAACTTTTTTTAATATACATACTCAATAAATATGTAATTATTAATAATTTTAATAAATAAAAAATAAAAAATAATACAAAACCATATTAAAATTTATAAACTAATAATATAAAAAATAATACAAAATAGTGTATAAACTTACAAAGTAAAATAAGGATTTAAGAGATTAATAATAGTGTATAAACTTATAAATTAATAATATAGAAAAAAAAGTACCTGTTCGCTCACACTAAAGATTCCAGGGATTAATAATAAGTATTTAAGAGATTTAGAAGTAAATAAAACAAGATGCATTAAAATGTTGAAAATTGAATATGACCAAAGAAAAGAGGACATACAGAGAGAGGACAGGATGGCCTCATTTCCAGTATGTATAAAGAAAGAATTCGGTGTCCTTCGACATCTTAGTATTCCCACTTTCAGAAATCTCAATGGGGATGGCAAATTTCCGTAGGCAAATTTGCATGACCATTTCCGTAGGGAAAATGGAGGGGGAAAATTTCCGTAGGAATAAAGCACAGGAAGCTGCACATTAAAAGCCGGTGAAAGAGATTGTCCAGCCAAACAGCCGGGTGAAGCTTGAGTGAAAAGGTAGCTACATACTACGTTATCATTGGGGAGTCCCTAGGTCCTCCATGTACGAGTGTCGAGGACTCTAGTATCGGACGGAAAAACCCTTGCGAAACCACTTCCCACGAGAAAGTTATGAATACTGGGCACGCTATTAACTCAAAGAAGGCGAAGCAACAGGACAGCTTACGCATGGTTGAATAGGCAGCTACTAGCTACTGAACTAGTGAACAGGACAGCCCCCAAGGTTACTTACCTTCCTACAGTTTCATTGGTGCGTTGTACGGGTGTGGACAGGCTGAAGATTTCGTTTGTCCGAACTCGAGATTTCGTTTATCCGGAATCCGGACAGAGAGCTCTACAAGCCGATGACCCGCCCACAATTACCTAGCAATTCCAACTATCTACATATTAACGTGAGAAGAATTGCAGGGAGATATATGAGTTCAATCATTCGGCAGGTTTTAAAAATAAAAGGAGTGGCTAATCATCAAATGCTTGACCCGGTTTAATCCGTACGCGCTGCAAGTCCTTTAAGATTTGGGGGCGTGAGGGCCAAGATGACAGGAGGAAATTCTTATCCAGGTGCCGCTTGAGAGCCGGGCAAAGGCATAATAAAAAATCTATTTACAGCACATTGTAATAAAAGAGTACACACATAACTTCAATCATTCTTCTTATATCTTCTCATTATTTCATTATCATTTGAAATAAAAATTTACACACATAACTTCATTCATTCTTTTTATTTCTTCTCATTCTTTCATTATCATTTTCTCAAAGAAGAAACTATGCAGTAAAACGTAGAATATGTACTTGATAGGCGTCGCGCGCGGACCAATGCAAAATAATTAACAGGTGGGCATTCCATCGTCTCCCAGGGCCTGCTGGATCATCATTCGGCATATTCCATGGATCATCAATTCCATTCCGGACCTATCTGTGATTAAAATTTTACATCAAGATCTCAATGGACGAATCAAGAAGGGAAAAAAATCTACGATTAAAGAAATACCAATACTCACCGTGAGATATATCTCCATAATGTTGGCTCACGGAACTCTGCTCCACGCTCGCCTATGGTTGTAAGTTGCTAGGGTTTCAAACTGTTAGGGTTTCTTCCTCTCTCAGGGTTCACATACACAGACATAACACAACAGAGAACAATCACATACACAGACACAGGATTCACATACACAGACACAGACACAGAGGATTTATTCCTCTCTCAGGGTTCACATACACAGACACAGGATTCACATAACACAACAGAGAACAATCCCATACACAGACATAACACAACAGAAGCACAAACATAATACACAGAACCAGACACATAACAACAACAGCGAATACACAGAGCACTCCACTTTACAACAACACTACCGCTGAGAGAGAAATACAGCAAGCAAGAAGAGAGCACAGAAAATATAATAGCGGAGGAGAGCCTCCCTCTCAAATATTACTGCGAAATACTCTGTATTGGATCCGCTTTTCTCCGCCATAACGTCACGTTTGTTTTTTCCCACGTTCTGCATAATTATCCAGCAACCGGGAGTTCAGCTCAAGCACAGCCATTCGATCAAATCCAACGGCAGCCAATACAAATTGCAGTGAAGTTGTAATCAACCCTCGGATTGAAATGGTTGTTAGGATCCAGCAGTCGATATTAAATTAAAAAAACAACATTAAAACGAATTGAAAAAGCAATTGATCTCATTCGCTCCCCTCCGCTCCATTTCCATAAAAGCGTATTCTAAATAGCTTTTTGAATTTTGACATTTTTGGTGTGATTTTTTTTTTATATATTTTTTTAAATCTTGTGAGGTGTGAGGAGTGGTTAAGTTTGTAAGTTTGTATAATTATAGAAATTTTTTAACATGCATAAATTCATTTATGTATTTAGAAATGTAAATTAAACAACAAAAAATATAAATGTTACTCAAATTTACATTATCATTCTAACCAAAAAAAAATTCAAAAAATAAAACATTTAACCAATACCTTTCAATAAATTTTTTTAAATTCATAATAAAAAAATCTTTTAACATTCATAAGAACATCCATATAGAACCATTTCTTAACTCTTAAGAAAAAGAGGTAGATGAACTCACTATTAAGAAAAAATAAATGTATTCAATTAGATAGAATCTATAAAATCTTTAATTTATTTTCATTTTTAAATGCTATAATGAAATGGATGAACTCACTATTAAGAAAAAATAAATGTATTCAATTAGATAGAATCTATAAAATCTTTAATTTATTTTCATTTTTAAATGCTATAATGAAATGTGGAAAATATGGGTAGAAAAAATAAATTTTTGAAAGGGAAAGATATCAATATTTATACCATTGAGATCAGGGTAATTAATAAAATTATTATTTCATTTATTTATTGGATAAATGTGAGCATCATATTGACACACCTTCAAATTAGAATAATATTTGAATTTATTATTTTCTAATAAAATATGTTTTCAATAAACCTTGTTAAGAATATGTTTTCAATTAACCTTGTTTTTTCTGTATGTATATATATTTACTTGATTCTAAATTTAATTTAATTAACTAATGATAATTTCCACACAAATTTTCATAAAAACTTTACTTTCTACAATATAGACAATTGTTCATGGAAACTTTACTTTCTACCATACAATATAAAGTAAAGTACTTGTACATTACATACACATTGCTAAATTATTGCATGAATTCAAAAATAATATTTAGAAACTAGAAAATAAGTAATTCTCACAATTTCATTTTATATATTTAGAAATTAGAAAATAAGTAATTTTCACAATTTCATTTTATATGTGTTTTTTTTATGGAATAGTGGATATTTAAATAACTACATTGAATTATTGAATATTAATATGATATTTCAAGTTCTAATAATAATAAAAAACAGATTTCAAAATTAATATTAATAAACTTTGATAGTAAAATAGGAAATTTGAGAGGTTGCTTAGTGCACTATGAAAGCCATGTAGCTAAGTGCTCGGGAGCTAGGCTCTAACTTGTATTTTTTCAAACCCAGAGGAAAAAGAATCCTAAATTATCATTGGAATCTTGGGACTCATACTAACAACAAAGTTGAAGCCTATGCATTGCTAAAAGGAATTCAACTCGCCCAGACTCAACAAATCTGAGAGTTGAGCGCTCTTGGCGACTCCAAAAATATAATAAGAATGATCGTTCATGGGTCTGACCCAAGAGATAACAAAGAAGCAGATAAAATGGTGAATGCAACCATTGGGAAAACGCTTAGATCCTTAAGCATGGAAGGAGTGGAAACTTCAGTGCCCTTGTTTTAATGCATCATATACCGAGTGGCAATCTGGAAAAGCTGAGGGAGGTGTTAGGAGGCGCCTCATCGCAGCCTTAAACATAAGGGACAAACACGTGAACAAGAGAGGGGCTTGGGCTCCCCGAGTCGCTAGCCCAAGAAAGACCACGGGGAGCGAGCAAGAGAACATGAGCGGGGGTGGGGATCCCAAAGAATGGAGAACATGCCCAACAAGGTGGAGGAGTCATGTTGACAGCAGAGCTGCTAGGAAGCTAGTAATAAAACACGTGGAGCAAGGCATCACAAGAATGAGAAGGTGGCAAGGCAAGTATAGTCACATCGCTCAAGGCGAAGTGGTGGCTAACGGTATAATCAGTTTAATCATGAAGCGGAAAGCTTAGACGTCCCATCCTTGAGCACTCGTGGGGGATTATGTCAACAAGGACCAGAAGAGGATGTATAAGGTATGTGAAAGCACTGCCACACCGCTTAATCGTCATTTCGACGTCAACAACACCTCCAAGCTCGGGATCATGGAGATTGATAAACTGTTCACAGGGAAATTCTAGCGAGCAAGCAGGTTGGCACATTCATACCATTAATGGATTCATGGGAGATAATGGCCCCGTCCTCGAGCCTGCATATGAAAAGAAGTTTGGCAGCCTGGGTAAATTCATCTGCTCTTCCTCTCATGCTTGACGTCCAGATTCTTTTCATCCAAAGCTCTTCATCTACGAGTTTTTTCATGTTTCCTTGCCCAAACCTTGTCCTACTTGTCTCTCTCTCTTCCAGAAGCTTCAGCAGGCCCGTTCTGAGCCCTCCCATCTGGATCCCTAGCTCATGAGTTCCCTCTTTTTCACCACCTCGCTTTGCCTGCGGCCTCCAACCTTTCTCGTTTTCTCGTTGAAGGTTTGTGGCTGCATCTCTCTCACATTCTTGCTCTACCCGTGGCCTTCAACCTTTCTCCTGCTGAAAGCTCGTGGCAGCTTCAGAGTCGCAGTGCCTTCAGAGTACGCAGCAATGCAGAGTGGAAAAGGAATCTCAACGGACTCGGGGCATTGGGTCGAGGACCCAATTGAAGATGAGTGCAGCGGTTGTAGCAAGATTAGAATCCAATTTGGAGCAAACAACACCAACAAGGCCTTTGAACTCGAAACATTGTCCTAGCATAGGCACATGATAGAGAAGCTTCAAGACGAGAGCTATGCCCAGAGAAGTCAGTTAGAGGATCATCGCACAAAAATGGAGGCAATGCAGAGGATATTAGATCAGCTAGAAGGCGCGTAGCATCCTCCAAGCAACCTGGGAGATCAACAGGAAAAATCCAAGAACGAACACTGGGCATCAGTGAACCAGATTCCAGACCTGAATGAGCCACATCTAGAAACTATGTTGGAAATTCAGCAGGTCAAACTGGAAAATGGTAATTGAGCTATGTAGTTTTAATGTTTTTCTTTACAATCTGTATTAACGGTATCTTTTACCGGAGGTATCCCGGGAGCTATAACCCCAAAAGTTTTGTTAGAAAAGGGGGACGCAATAGAAATTGCTATTTTTATAGTTATGCACCCCACATTTGCAATAGGACTTCTCTAGATGGCATCTCTTGAAGGTCAATAATGACCATTTTTTTGTAAATCAGTGGATTATTCCACACCTCTAATATATATTTTCCCAGTTTCTGTTAAAAAAAAATAGGAAATTTGAGAGAAATAAGTTTCCTATTCAAATTAAAAAATAAAAATAAAAATATTTTTTAAAATAAAAGACAAAAAACATATGATGATGATGATGATTAACTTACACTCCGATAGAATTGGTCTATTGGACCTTAAGAGGTTAAGGGATTACTTGCAATTCTTTAAAATTTTGTTTTTGTGCTAAAAAAACATTAAAAGAAGCTTTCCAAAATCACCTTAGTTTTGTTGAGTTAAAAGGTTAGGAAGGTTGGTAGTATGAAAAATATTTTGAAATTGAGATCTAATGTGGGTGTAGGTCGGACAATCTAAGAGAAAGTGTTTTTCGTCTTCAACCTTCTTAGTGTCACAAAGATGACACACTCTTTCATCCCATGGCATTTTAGGACAACACCCAGTTTCGCTATGGAGCTTGTGAGAATTTGTTCTTATCTTAGCAAGGTTTATTTTTTTCTTTACACTTGTCAAAACAAAGAGATAAGTTTCATCTTTTAGATTACGATTGATTACATCCTTATAATACCTTAATTTTATTTTTTCCTCTAACTCTTTATCACACCACATTTTCTCTTTGAATTTTGATATAATGATATTTTTAATAGTATCCTTATTCTGCAAAATGGTGTTTTCCATGATTCCCCAATAGCTTAGCCAAGATTGGGCATCCTTATGCCATCCCGCTTGAGTCAAAGGTGGTTAAGACTAGATTTTGAAACAATTTTAGGAAGCCTCTTAACTTCCTAGTTGCTTAACTTGTTCTTATACATTAAGTATCTAGTCATAGTCGTGCTCTCAATGGGGGGGAGGCTTGCCTCTAAGAGGAGGATGGGATAGGGTGTATTTTCTTTAATTTTGAGATTATAGGTTATAAAGTTCTTTTGGATTTGCTCTATCTTTCTCCATGATTCAGGAGAGATATTGCATCCTCAGACTTCGCATCCATATAGAATAACAAGTGTAACAAGAATATCAAAGATAAGTTTCTTCTTATCCCAGATCCAAAGATCGACTTATTTACAATTGTTTTCAAGCCCATAATAAGCTTTCCATCCCCCCAATAATCATTTTTTCAATTCTATAACTCCAATTGAGCTTGTGGTGAATATTCATTCCAATATATTTGTATGAAGTCACTTCCTCCAAGTTGTTGTTGTCATATACGAAGGTATCATAAGTGATCTTATTGGATTTAATGGTCATGACCTTAGTCTTGTCAGTATTAACAAGCATACCCATATTGGAGCAAAAATCCTTGAGGATTCTTAGTTGGTTTTCAATATCGCGGAGACTCCTCTCCATAATAACGATATCATCATCATAAAGAAAAAGATTGATGACTATACCAGTGAGAGTGGGGTCGACGCAACCTACTTCTTCCAAGCAATCTTCTAACTTGTCAATGTATATGCCAAATAGGGTAGGGGACAAGGGACAACCTTGCTTGACTCCAATATTGCAGTTAATCTCTTTTGACCAGCCCTTAGTGTTCTTAAACTTGGAAATAATGTTCTCATATAGTCTTATTGTAGCAGCCCTCAACTCAAAAGGCACTTTTATCTTTTCCAACCTATTCCAAAGATTTTTCTTGGGGACCGTGTCAAACGCTTTTCTAGAGTCAACAAAACAACAAAAAAGATTAGTTTTAGTATTGCGGAACTCCTCTGCAATGATCCTAAAGGTAATAAGATGGTCCAAAATTGAATGATATCTCCTAAACCCAACCTGGCCTTATCTCTTTTAATGTGCCTTTCTAGCTAAAGGATAATCTTCTTTTCCAAACTAATTCCATAAATCTTGGATAAAATCGGGCTAATCATAATGGTCCTATAATTAGAGGAAATGTTTATATCCCCATTTTTAAAAATAGGAACGTTGAGGCTTTGCATCCAGGGTTTAGGGAAGCCCTACTTGACTGTTAAATTGAAGAGCTTGTGTATGTGAGGAATGAGGATAGGCCCTTTGATTTTAAAAAAATCAACTTGGTAGTCTTCAATGTCCCTAGCTTTCCCATTTGCAAGCCGCTAAACCCTGAACTCTATGTCATCCAAAGAAAAAACTTCATCCTCTATAGAAACAATAGGAATGGTGTCCATCGCATTAGGGAACTCGTAAAGAATTTTAAGGTAGGAATTTCATTCCCTTAAGAGAATCATATTATTTTCTTTAGTATTGCGGATTAGAATTTGCCTCCATAACTTCTTAGGATCAAGCTTAGATAGTTGTGAAAGTTTCTCTTTCCTTTTATTGATATAGTACCTTTGTTTCCTTTTAATTAGGTATTTGTACGTATTGATCTTATCGAGTTTTAAGGACTCAATAAACTCATCCCTAATGGATTTCCAAGCAATTTTACATTTTTTTATCATACCAAGGGTTGATTGTTCTATTATTCTTTTTACACGACACCCTGAAGGAGAACTTGTTAATAGAAGTGGAAAGGGTAGTTGAAAAATTATGATAGAGGTATTCAATGTTGTCCTTATAAGTTAGGATATGTAATTCACTATTCAAATCCTTTAAGAAAAGGTCAACTTTACTTTTGTCAAAGAGCAGTTGCCTTTGATTATTAGAATTCTCTTCAATGGCACTCTTTTGCATGGCAAAGTTTAGAGTTAGGGTTACAAGTCTATGATCAAAGTCGGGCCAAGCCATACTCAATACAAAAATGTAATAATAATAATAATAATAATCTATTTTTAAGGTCACGGCCAAACCATACATCAAATTGGTGTATGAGACTCCCTTGTTTGTGGGACAAGAGACCCCCTCCTCGCAAAGATTTGATTGCTAAAGTCTATGAAAATGTACATACCCTACCCCCTCTAGATATGATATAATGTGTCATACCATCATAATACACATTTTCTAAAAAAATCATACTATACATTTAAAAATATATATATTATATTACAAAACATTATTTTTATATAGTTTTAAAATTATTTTTATTAATCTAATTTTAAAACATTTAAATATTTAATTTTAAAAGTTTCCACAATATTTTATGGAAATATTAAACATATCCTCTTAATTATTTTAATTTACTTTAATATTAAAAAATTACAATTCTATGAGTTAGCTTAAATGATTAAATGCTTGAACTTCATACAAGAAATTAATTCCTTCAACTAATATTAAAAAATTATATATATATATATATATATATATATATATATATATATATA